>JASANA010009640.1:0-15400 GCA_030248095.1 Ptycholaimellus sp. GST1_10 | reverse complement strand
GTTGTGTTATGATGCATGTTTGGTGTTGTTCTACATATCAGGTCATGGTAGCTGCGGAGTGCAACTGTCCATGAGTGAAGGGCGCTGTGGCACTGTTCAGATTGTTAAATCCTCACTGCACTGGGACAACCATCGCTGTATCAGTACAGTGAAATCGCGCTAGGTGAGAGTGGTGTTCTGATGAATGTTTGGTGTTGTTAGAGATCAGGTCATGGTAGCTGCGCAGTGCAACTGCCCATGATTAAAGGGCGATGTGGCACTGTTCAGATGGGCCCATCATCACTGCACTGGGATAAGCATGGGTGGAGCTCAGCTCCCACGACTGAAGCAACGCCAAACAGCATACCATGAGATCAGTGTTCTGATGCATGTGGGGAGGGCCCCTTGGTGTTGCTACAGATGAGGCCATGGTAGCTGCGCAGTGCAACTGCCCATGATTGAAAGTCGCTGTGACTGTTCAGATGGGACCATCCTCACTGCACTGGGACAAAAATGGATTGAGCAGTACACTGAAATCGCGCTACGTGAGAGCGGTGTTCTGATGAATGTTTGGTGGTGCTACAGATCAGGCCATGGGAGCTGCGCAGTGCAACTGCCTATGACTGAAGGGCGCTGTGGAGCTGTTCAGATGGGCCCATCCTCACTGCACTGGGAAAAGCATGGGTGGAGCAGTACACTGAAATCGTGCTATGTGAAAGTGGTGTTCTGATGCATGTTTGGTGTTGCTACAGATCAGGCCATGGCAGCTGCGCAGTGCAACTGGCCATGATTGAAGGGCGTTGTGGCACTGTTCAGATGGGCCCATCCGCATTGCACTGGGATAAGCATGGGTTGAGCAGCACACTGAAATCGCGCTATGTGAGAGCGGTGTTCTGATGCATGATTGGTGTTGCTACAGAACAGGCCATGGGAGCTGCGCAGTGCAACTGCCCATGATTTAAGGGCACTGTGGCTATGTTCAGATGGGCCCATCCTCACTGCACTGGGAAAAGCATGGGTGGAGCAGTACACTGAAATCGTGCTATGTGAAAGTGGTGTTATGATGCATGTTTGGTGTTGGTACATATCAGGTCATGGTAGCTGCACTGTGCAACTGCCCATGATTGAAGGGTGCTGTGACACTGTTCAGATGGGCCCATCCTCACTGCACTGGGACAAGCATGGGTGGAGCAATACACTGAAATCGCACTATGTGAGAGCTGTGTTCTGATGCTTGTTTGGTGTTGCTACAGATCAGACCATGGTAGCTGCGCAGTGCTACTGCCTATGATTGAAGGGCGCTGTGGCACTGTTCAGATGGGCCCATCCTCGCTGCACTGGGACAAGCATGGGTGGAGCAGTACACTGAAATCGCGCTACGTGAGAGCGGTGTTCTGATTAATGTTTGGTGGTGCTTCAGATGAGGCCATGGTAGCTGCGCAGTGCAAATGCCCATGATTAAAGGGCGCTGTGGCACTGGTAAGATGGGCCCATCCTCAATGCACTGGGACAAACATGGGTGGAGCAGTACACTGAATCGCGCTACATGAGAACGGTGTTCTGATTAATGTTTGGTGGTGCTTCAGATGAGGCCATGGTAGCAGCGCAGTGCAAATGCCCATGATAAAGGGCGTTGTGGCACTGGTAAGATAAGCCCATCCTCAATGCACTGGGACAAACATGGATGGAGCAGTACACTGAAATCGCGCTACATGAGAACGGTGTTCTGATGCATGTTTGGTGTTGCCACAGATCAGGCCATAGTAGCTGCGCAGTGCAACTGCCCATAATTGAAGGACGCTGTGGCACTGTTCAGATAGGCCCATCCTCATTGCACTGGGATACGCATGGGTTGAGCAGCACACTGAAACCGCGCTACGTGAGAGCGGTGTTATGATGCATGTTTGGTGTTGCTACAGATCAGACCATTGGAGCTGCACAGTGCAACTGCCCATGATTGAAGGGCGCTGTGACATTGTTCAGATGGGCCCATCCTCACTGCACTGGGACAAGCATGGGTGGAGCAGTACACTGAAATCGTGCTACGTGAGAGTGGTGTTTGGTGTTTGGTGTTGCTACAGATCAGGTCATGGTAGCTGCGCAGTGCAACTGCCCATGATTAAAGGGCGATGTGGCACTGTTAAGATGGGCCCATCCTCACTGCACTGGGACAAGCATGGGTGGAGCAGTACAGTGAAATCGCGTTACATGATAGCGGTGTTCTGATGCATGTTTGGTGTTGCTACAGATCAGACCATTGGAGCTGCACAGTGAAACTGCCCATGATTGAAGGGCGCTGTGGCACTGTTCAAATGGGCCCATCCTCACTGCACTAGGACTAACATGGGTGGAACAATACACTGAAATCACTCTACGTGAGAGCGGTGTTCTGATGCATGTTTGGTAATGCTACAGATGAGGCCATGGTAGCTGTCCAGTTGTAACTTCCTATATCCGATAATAGCTTCCGCCCAACTCTGCTCTCCACACACCCAGCGGAAATGCAACCAAAAGGGATCTCTCAACTATCCAGTGCTGCCCTGTGCAGCACAAACTGTAAGTATCAAATCAAGATGAACACAGTTGCTTCATTTCCTCTCCTTTTTGCCTCCTTCCATGCAAAATGTTATAAACACATTGTCTGCCAAAAACAGCGATGATTTTTGTTTGAAAAATAATATGTTCGTATATATAAATATGTGGTCAGAACTCATAATTAAACGTCTTTTTCCGTACCCCTTCTCAACAGGTGTAGTCTATATTTATTGACCCAGAACTGGTAGATGATGGAGACGCCGGTGACCACCATGTGGCTGCTACTGATGCTAGCCTTCTCATCTTCTATAGCGATGTTAAAAATGAACCTATGTTAGAACGCCATTTTATATGCCAAAAACAAATACGTCAAATTCAAAAAAAATATTCAAAACTTTTGTCAATATGGTCTCGATTTTTATCCACAGACCTTCTCAGCTCAATTCCTGTTGCGTACACCTGCTTTAGGTCAAGACAGACTACAATTGATATGTGGCGGTCATTGAAATAGTTTATTTTCATTCCTTACCCATCCATCCATGTAGGCTAAAAGGCCATTCTGGGGCCTATTTGAGCTTATACCAAGCCATCTCGATTTTTTTCCACAGACATTCCCAGCTCAATTCCTGTTGTGTACACCTGCGTTGGGTCAAGACAGACTAGAATTGATAAGTGGTGGACATTGAAATAGTTTATTTTCATTCCTTACATATCCATCCATGTAGGCTAAAAGGCTGTTCTGGGGCCTATTTGAGCTTATACCAAGCCATCTCAAATTTTTGACTGCGGAGCGGCCTGAAGGGCCAGTCCGCGGTCCATAGAGATCACTAAACTTTTGTCCTCATATATATATATATATATATATATATATATATATATATATATATATATATATATATATATATATATATATATATATATATATATATATATATATATATATATATATATATATATATATATATATATATATATGTGTGTGTGTGTATAGGTATCTGGAAATGCTGCCCACGGGCGAATTCTCAACGGATTGGGACAAACTTTTTTTTTCCTGAAAGGTAATGCTATTTTAGGAAGATCTGGAGGGGTAGACCCAGAATTTGAACATTTGAAACATTACTTTTTTGGGTAGAAAGGCTTAAAAACTGCAATATAGAGTTTTTGCGCTGTAGCACCTTTAATCTTGAGAATTGCACAGAAGACTTGAGTTTTTTGTTCACAAGTCGTATATAACAATTCCAAATATATGCTTACTTTTGAAAATGGTTGAGAAACCACTGACTTTTTATCTTGAGTGACAAACATTCATGCATGACAATAGCATCAATAATTAGTAGCAGCTGAACGGCTGGTAATTGAACAAAAGACTTGAGTTTTTTTGTTCACAAGTAATATATAACGATTCTAAATCTGTGCTTACTTTTGAAAATGGTTGAGAAACAACAGACTTTTCATCTTGACTGACAAACTTTCATGCATGCCAATAGCATCAATAATCAGTAGCAACTGAACGGCTGAGAATTGCACAAAAGACTGGTTTTTTGATTGACAAGTCATATATACCAATTTTGAATCTGTATTTACTTTTGAAATTGGCTGAGAAACCACAGACTTACCCTTTTGAGTTAAAATGTTCACTCTTGTATGAAAACATTCCTCAATTTTTGGCATCTGCTACATGTGAATGTGGAAGGCAGAATATGCTCCACAGTCACCTATTGTGCTTTGCGCCATATACTTGATTCCACAGAAATTCCCAGCTCAATTCCTGTTGTGTACACCTGCTTTGGGTCAAGACAGACTAGAATTGATAAGTGGTGGACATTGAAATAGTTTATTTTCATTCCTTACCTATCCATCCACATTGACTAAAAAGCCAATCTGGGGCCTATTTGAGCTTATACCAAGCCATCTCGAATTTTTTCCACAGACATTCCCAGCTCAATTCCTGTTGTGTACACCTGCTTTGGGTCAAGACAGACTAGAATTGATAAAAGGCGGACATTGAAATAGTTTATTTTCATTCCTTACCTATCCATCCATGTAGGCTAAAAAGCCAATCTGGGGCCTATTTGAGCTTATACCAAGCCATCTTGGATTTTTTCCACAGACATTCCCAGCTCAATTCCTACTGTGTACACCTGTTTTGGGTCAAGACAGACTAGAATTGATAAAAGGCAGACATTGAAATATTTTATTTTCATTCCTTACCTATCCATCCATGTAGGCTAAAAAGCCATTCTGGGGCCTATTTGAGCTTATACCAAGCCATCTTGAATTTTTTCCACAGACATTCTCAGATCAATTCCTACTGTGTACACCTGCTTTGGGTCAAGACAGACTAGAATTGATAAGTGGTGGACATTGAAATAGTTAATTTTCATTCCTTACCTGTCCATCCATGTAGGCTAAAAGGCCATTCTGGGGCCTATTAGAGCTTATTCCAAGACATCTCGAATTTTTTCCACAGACATTCCCAGCTCAATTCCTGTTGTGTACACCTGCTTTGGGGCAAGACAGACTAGAATTGATAAGTGGCGGACATTGAAATAGTTTATTTTCATTCCTTACATATCCATCCATGTAGGCTAAAAGGCCATTCTGGGGCCTATTTGAGCTTATACCAAGACATCTCAGAAGTTTTCCACAGAAATTCCCAGCTCAATTTCTGTTGTGTACACCTGCTTTGGCTCAAGACAGACTAGAATTGATAAGTGGTGGACATTGAAATAGTTTATTTTCATTCCTTACCTATCCGTCCATATAGGCTAAAAGGCCATTCTGGGGCCTATTTGAGCTTATACCAAGCCATATTGAATTTTTTCCACAGACATTCTCAGATCAATTCCTACTGTGTACACCTGCTTTGGGTCAACACAGACTAGAATTGATAAGTGGTGGACATCGAAATAGTTAATTTTCATTCCTTACCTGTCCATCCATGTAGGCTAAAAGGCCATTCTGGGGCCTATTAGAGCTTAATCCAAGACATCTCGAATTTTTTTCACAGACATTCCCAGCTCAATTCCTGTTGTGTACACCTGCTTTGGGGCAAGACAGACTAGAATTGATAAGTGGCGGACATTGAAATAGTTTATTTTCATTCCTTACATATCCATCCATGGAATGAAAACTCAGGCCGTCGGGGAACGGCGTTGCTGGTCTACCTCCCTCGGCCTCTCCAGCCCTCTCTGGTGCAAGAAACTTTGCCCCAACATCGCCCTTGCCACCCTCCATCCCGGCGTCCTGGCCGCCTTTCCCTGCGCAGCCTCACCAAACTCTCCGCCAACAACTAAAGAGCCAGAGCTAAACAACTGCGCCCCACCTCCAGAGCTCCGTGCCTAGTGACAGCGTGACTTCCTGCAGCGGACCTGGTGGAGCACAAGAGCATCGGGAAGGGTGGCAAAGAGAACGACTTAAAAGCCTAAAGTCACAAACTCATAAATTTTCATCATCATAAATTGTCATCATCATATTATCCTAGAAAATAAAATAACAGGAAAATAAATATAGCAAGTTATCAAGAAATATAAAATAAGTGAAGTGTAAAAACTAGATCTTTTGATTTTTCAATGCCCGATCTGATTGCACCTCCTGCGGCCTCCTCTCCCCCAGGCCCTACGTTGCATCCCAAACTCCTCACTGAGAATGGGGATAAAGCGGAGGCCTTTGCTCAGCTTTTTGGCTCAGTTTTCATCTCAGATGACGGAAAACTGCCTGCCCCCTTTCCATGCGTGCACACAGGGACCCCCTTCAACCCCCCACTGAGCTGCCAAGATACCTCTATGCCTCTCTCTCCAGCCTCCTCCTCCTCCAGGACCTACTCTCCGCACGCTTGTCACCCTGCCCCACGCGTATCTATTCCACCTCTCAACATCTCTGAATTTGCTCTGCGAAAAGCCTGTGCAAGCATATCGCCTAAGAGATCAGTAGGGGCGGATGGCTTCATGCCAGCACTAGTTAGGCACTGCGCATCTTCTCTGGCAAGGCCTCTAAGCATTCTCCTAGAGCTCTGCTTAGCCACTAAGTCCTTTCCTGACCAGTGGAGGCTAAGCATTGTTGTCCCCATATATAAATAGAAAGGCCCAAAAAACTCCACCTCTTCTTTTCGCCCAATCTTTCTCCTACCAGCACACTGCAAGCCTTTTGATAGGCTCCTTTCGTTTCATCTGCGAAAGCATCTGGAATTTCAAGGCCTTTTTCCAGCCAATATGCATGGCTTTCGCCCCTCTCGATCCACCTGCTCTAACCTTCTCTCATTCCAGGCCTACACTGCTGAGCAAAGGGCACGGGGCCACACTGTCCACATTGTCTATGTGGACTTGAGCAAAGCTTTCGACAGGGTAGGGCATTCAAAGCTCCTGCATATCTGCCAAGAAATAGGATTCAATGAGGATCTTCTATTCTGGCTCTCCAGCTACATGACTGGCAGGAGCTTCAGGGTTCGAGTTGGGAGAGAGGAATCCGCCCCCTTACCAGTACTCTCCTCAATTGTACAGGGAGGGGCAGCAAGCCCAATTCTCTTCAACATCTTCCTGCTCCCCCTTGCCTGGCGCCTCAACCAGCTCCCGGATCTAGCCACTTGGTTCTATGCAGATGACATCCTTCTAGCCTCTCCCTGCCCCTCAGCCCTGCAAACAGGGCTCAAGGCACTTGAAGACTGGGCCACAAGATGGCAGCTACCGCTAGCACCCGAAAAATGCTCTGTGCTCCATTGCGGCACAGGCCAACCAGCTGAATTCTTCATTGGCAAGAAGAAGCTCCCAAGTGCTCCCAGCCCACTTCGCGATCTTGGTGTCCAATTTTGCTCCTCACTCTCCCTGGCCCCTCAGCGTGCAGCCTCAATAGCAGCAGCAAATCAGGCAGCTTTTCTGGTGCGCAAGGTGTTCTCAGCCCCCTCATTTGCCACTCTCAGCCGTGCCTACACAACCTATGTTCGTCCACACTTAGAGTATGCCCCCCAGTTTTGGTCGCCCCAACGCCAGGCAGAAATTAGGGAGATTGAGAAGGTCCAGCGCCGCTTTGCCTATTTCATCTTCAAGAAAACGAACTTGCGCCGGCCATCTGAAGGCTATAGGGGCAGATGTGAGAAGTTGGGGTGGCAGTCTCTTGAATTCAGACGGGTAATGGCTGATCTTTTGCTTATATACCGCTGCTATGCCTCCCTCAAGCGCGCCCTCAGCACAGGCCTCCTCTTGCCCTCCGCCGCCTCCTCCAACCAGGCTCGCGCACAAAGCCCCCCACCCTGCTCTCATCCTCCACACACCTTTGGCACACCCTCCCAGCAATTCCGCCCTCGCTTGCTTCACCTCAAGCTCAGGCAGATACACTTCCACGGCTGCCCTTTATTCTTCCCCCGCATATTTCAAAACCTTCGAGGTTGGCATCATTTCGAGCCCCCTTCCCTGGGGGGTTCGGGCCTGGGGGCGCTCTGGCCCCACCGGGTCATGGGGCTCTGGAATCAGCTTTCAGAGGAAGTGGCTGGCGGGCGGAGGGGCGCTTTCACTGCGGCGGCCACGAACCTGGTGGAGACCTACCTAGCGGAGTGATTTTGATGCCCATTTCGTGACAAACGTTTCTCCATGCATCTCCTCTTCATTCTTTCCCTCGTTGGAGTGGGCCGTGAGGTCCCTCCTTCTTCTCTCAGATAAACACTGAGCCCCCGAAAAAAAATGCGTGTTCAAGTCTTTTAAGAAAAGGGACAGTGTAAATTTTGGTCCACTATTTATCAATCTGGTGATTATTGCTCTGTTAACTCGTCTCATTATTCGCAAAAGGAAATATTCATTTTCATTTGATGAATTATATCCGAAGCAAATGTCACTTACAAAAACGATTTTGCAAACAAAACTGCAGGAGACGATTCAACAACCAGGTATTCGCTAATTAGCTATTTTTATGGTTAATTTTATGAATTAAATTGTTTGTTTTGTGGTAGCTTATGATTTATGCGTACATGCATTCTACATTTGATGACAGTTTGAGCAATCTTTGTGGTTTATCTAAATGACTAGCCTATGTGCGTTTGGATGTATTTATGTATGTTAGGTATTTTTTTAAAATGGAATTTAATTTTAAATATGAAACTAAATAATGCAAATTTGTTACTGGTTTCATTTTTATCATTGCATTTTTATCATTTATTACGTGATAGCACATGTAGTCTTAATATTTGCACACAAGACTTTAGTTTTTTGATTCGCAATTTATTTATGCTGGTTCTAAATATGAACTTACTTTGGAAATTGATTGAGAAACCACCAACGTGTCCTTAAGAGCAACAAATTTTCACGCATGTCAAAACCATTTGTAGGCATTTACAATTGGACCCCCGGAATATATTTTAGTTTTTACATTTGAAATTCATATATACCGATTCCAAATCTGAGCTTACTTTTGAAATTGATTGAGAAACCGCCGACTTATCCTTTTGAGCAAAAAATTTCCACATATTTCAAAACCATTTGCAGGCATTTGCAGATGAACTGGACAATGCACACAAAAGAGCGAGTTGTGCTCTTACTTGCTGGTGTCCAAGGAATCAACGGTGGGGGGGGGGGGGATGGGCGAGGAGGGGAAGAAGCCTTGGTGACGAAGGGGTTGCGGAGAGAGTGAGGTGAGCGGAGAAAATGTGCTGAGGGACGAATAAGTGAAGGTGGGAGAAGGGCGCCTCTTTATAGGCAGGCAGGCCAGACCTAATCTGCTCTCAGATGGGAAGGGCAAACAGAGGAGCCCAGCGCCCTGCCCGAGCCGCCAGAGCGGGAATTGAATGGCTAGGCTGATAGGGACAGAGCAGCAAGGACAGGGAGTCAGCGGTACGGGATGAGGACAGCAGCATAGTGGTTGAGAGCCTCATCATCTGACCCGAGCATCACATGACCCTATGTGGAGCGAATTCAGGAGCGTGATGCAGGGATGGGCTTCGAATGTGAGGATGGCAGCATCGATGAAGGCTGACTCACAGACACGGTGCTCTGGCAAGCCAAAAGCTGACTTCCCATCGCCACAAGCATGTGAGACCTGGTGCTGAGCCTGAACATGCATTCCTTCATTTCCTAGGCAGGTACCAGTAACCCCATTCTGCCAGCTTGTATCCCGCTCTGAGGCACCGTCTGCAATTTTTACAATCACTGTTGGTCGAGAGTAAAGGCAAATAAATCTCAGCGAATTCAAATCGCAGCCAAGCTGGCGTAGAATTGTGGTGATCCAGTGCTCTAGTAATCGTGCTAGTAATTCATTACACTGCAGTGGCCGGAGCGTATGCTAGGCTACACTCCGGAGCCTCCGCACTCATGCCCTGTCCTCCGGAGCTCTGACAGCTCTGCCCTCCGCGGCGGGCGGCTTCGGCTGCGTAAAAACAACAATAATAATAATGAGAATTCAGAATCACAAAATAAACGTTTTGTATTCCATAACAAAAAGGTACCAAGATGTTTCCCATTTAAGCATAAAATAAAATAAAAAACATCGCGCATTAAGATACACATAAAAATAATCGCTAAGTAGAATGCTTTGTTACTGGTTAATAATGAGATCCAACTTATGCGATCTTGGACAAACATTTTGAGATGTGGCTTGTTCCCAGAAAACCTGAGCTTTACCATTTAATGTATTAGCTGGTGCAAGCACATGTTGCAACAATAGACGATAAACAGGATTAGCCAATGAGCGGTTTTTTATTGAAAGCTCAATTAAGACAGTTGATAGAGGCTGTACTATTTCTCCAGCTGGTTTGATTTTTATTTTTTTTATTTTTTTTTTTTTTTTTTTTTTTTTTTTTTTTGTGTTTTTTTTTTTTTTTGGTTTGGTGGTTGTTTTTTTGTGTTTGTTTTTGTTTGTTTTTTTTTTTTTGTTTTTTTTTGGTGTGTGGTTTTTTTTGTTTTTTGTTGTTTGCTTCTTTTCCTTTTTTTTTCTTTTTTTTGTCCTTTTTTGGATTATCTCTTTTTCTATTTTTTTCTTTTTTTTGACTTCATTTCCACCTTTTGATATCTTCAATTTGTATACAATTGAGCGGCTTGTATGTTTATTTTTTAGTTCTATTGTGGTCTTGTCAGTGTTTGTCATATAAACTTCATCATTAGGTTGCAGGTGAATACAATCTTCTTCTGGTGACTCAGGAAACATTGTTAATGGTTTCTGAATATCTCACAGATACAACAATATATTTTAGCATAATATTTTACTATATGTTAGTGTCACCTGATTTGTCAGAACCAATAACAACTTGATATCTGTGTACACTTTGCTGTTGCAGAAAGCAACGTATTTATATTGTATCATTGCACATCATACTGATCCGTCTCTTACTTAATCTAAAAACTAATCAGTATCTTTCTTAATCTATTTTAATCTCTTAATTCTTGATCTTCTTCTTAATAATCTCTTTCTTTACATATATTTCTTAATCTCTTCAGAAACATATTATCTCTTGGATTTTCCCGGTGGAATAACTATTATGTGCAAAGAACACTGATGACCGCAAATCATTAATATATTAGATTTAAGGCTGTCAGCATAAAATCGGTCAGGATCAGTGATCGGTAAACGTAAATGGACAAAACAATGGGTACACACAAACAATTTGCAAGTAATAATCGGAAAATCACTTTGGACGTATATAATGGGATCGATTTAAAAATGTCAAAAACAGTATGTAAACGGAATGGACACTGAAAATTGAACTGGTTCATTTACCAACCCTTGTTGGTCCCTTCGGTTCGGTTGCCGTGGTGTCCGGTGACTGATTGTTCCCTGTCGCCGACGGCCACGTCTCAAACAACGAGACTGGCTCCAACTCCGGAATCGAAGTCCTCGCCCAGGTCCCGGTCGACAGCAGTGTTGAGCATGTCCCAGACCTGCAGTAGACCCGCTGGCACGTTTGACAGCAGATGCAGTGGGACGAGTGAGTGTCGAAGGGATGGCAGGTGCCACAGACCATACGAAAGATGGTGGATATGCTGCAAAATACTGCCAACAGCACCTGCTCATTTTACTAATAGAAAAGTTATGCCAGGAGTCTCTCAAGCGCTTGATGAGGATGAGAATAAAGAAAGAGAGGTTGACCGGTGTAAGGACCGGACGCGCCGAGGAGTATGGCCAAAAACCGGACACACCACGAGCTCAGGGATTTTAATCTCACTCGTCACACAGCCATCTGTCGCGCAATCCGAGGGCAGATTTAGAAACAGGAGCAAATGCGGAACAAGACCATGTCTTTTGATTAGTATTTTTGTCAACAAAAATGTTAACAATCGCGTAGGGAAATTTTTTTGTCATTTTTTTCGGACGCGGACGCGCCGCGCGGCATGTCCACTCCCGGAGCGGCGCGTCCGCTCCTGGACCAAAACCTGAGCCTCCGGAACTGTTTATGTGTTTGTGATAATTTGTGATATCTAATGGATGTCCTAGGTCCAAAAATTCATGCCAAAGCCGATGGTGTACTCAGTTTCTCAAATTTGTCAACAATTTTTTTAGAAAATGAGGTTCAAACAGTCGCGGCGCATCCGCTCCAAAAAAATGAACCTGCGCGGCACTTCCGCGTGAATTATGCTGAAAACTTTGAGAAACTGAGCATACTATCGAAAATATCATGAATTTCTACACCTAGAAGAGCCGTTAGATTTTCCTAACTCACAGAAAATGAAAAAATCGCTCCCTTGCAACTACACGGCGCGATTGACCTCAAATTGGTTAAATTGGATACATAAGTAAGGACAATAGTTCAGTCACTTCGTTTTGGAGCTAGCCACAATGTGGTCGAGTGTTCAGTTTGGATCTGCAAGTACATACAGTAGTTCTGTTGGTTCATTTTTGAACTAGCCACAATGTGGTCGAGTGTTCAGTTTGGTTCCATAAGTAAGGACAATAGTTCAGTCAGTTCGTTTTGGAGCGTTCACAATGTGGTCCAGTGTTCAGTTTGGATCCATAAGTACAGACAGTAGTTCAGTCAGTTCGTCTTGGAGCTAGCCACAATGTGGTCGAGTGTTCAGTTTGGATCCGCAAGTACAGATAGTAGTGCAGTCCATTCCTTTTGGAGCTAGCCACAATGTGGTCCAGTGTTCAGTTTGGATCCGCAAGTACATATTTTTCAAGGTTTTCCCTTGTCCCAATGCTGGTCAGTAGTTCAGTCAGTTCCTTTTGGAGCTAGCCACAATGTGGCCGAGTGTTCAGTTTGGATCCCCAAGGATGGTCAGTAGTTCAGTCAGTTTGTTTTGGAGCTAGCCACAATGTGGTCCAGTTTTCAGTTTGAATCCGCAAGTACAGACAGTCATGCAAGATGGTGCACCGGCTCACACATCAAAGACGACGAAGGAGTGGTTTGCCAGTCACAACGTCAACTTCGTCGACCCAAATGAATGGTCCCCGTCCAGCCCTGACCTTAACCCTTGCGATTTCTTTCATTGGGGGAACTTGGAGAGCAAGGTGAATGCTCGGTCCCACACAGCCATTGACTCTCATTCGTGCACTGAAATGTGAGTGGAAAAAGTGTTCAGTTGATTTTCTCCGCAAATCCTGTCTGTCTGTGATGGAGCGCTCGCGAATGGTGAAGGGTGCTGGTGGAGGCAATATTGAATAAATAAAGCAATAAATAAATAAATAATAAAAATAGCCAATGAACTTTCCTTTGTTAATCATTTTTTCTGTCCATCCGCATTTCTAAGTGATTATTCTTCTTTTTCATTATGATTTTTAAATTTGCTTTGTATTTAAATACTATTTTGAACTTTCCGCACTAACCTTTTACCTTAGGGATGGTCTAAGTTACATACAAATTTATAGCGATTTTCATTAAGTCACAAGAGACTGACATCAATTTTGTAGCGAAACTCAGCGGACCCCTAGACAACATAAGCCATCACCTAAGAACCCACCCCCGTCCCGAAGCTGCCCGCTCCACCGCGCCTCACACACGTACCACGTAAGCGTTGGATGAGCGGCCCACACACCACGTGCGTGGACGCGCCCCAACCACCTGAACCACTGGAAAATATGGATCACCAGTCTTCAACTCAGTAGGAAAGCATTAGAGCAGGTGTCTAAAGCTCAACAGCTATTCATATGAGCATCACCTACAATACCTAGAGCTGGACAGCTTAGAATGAAGAAAACAAAGAAAGAGTGTCTTAAACAGTGGAAAGATTTTACTCTTAACAAATTGACTTTACCCCCAAAGTAGGAAATTGACAATAAAATTTATTAGCATTAACAAACACTTCTTTTTTATCTCTCATTATGTCTCACTGATTAAATGTAGAGTGAAACAAAGAATGACATTTGTTAATTTGCAAAGTCAGGAACCGTTTATTGTAAAAGCTACAATGACTAAACTGTTGGTACTTACGATAATTGAAATCAAAAACCAATTATTGCCTTTTTTCATCATTTCTAAATTAACTAAAAATGTCAGTTGTCTGATTTTATCATGTTAGTACAACACTACCACATTTTGTTACATTTTCAAAGCATTATTTTATTACACTACATTTAAAAAAATAAAAACAGTCATGAATATAATTATTAAATTTTATAAACATCACATTTATATTACTGATACATTGTTATAACCTCAGTGCCTGTGCCACGAACAAGAACGACATGGGCTAGGTTAGCTATCAGAGCATCCATATAATGCATATAATTGATAATTTCTTCTACAGATTTTGGTGGAAGAGGCAAATTGAGAATAACTACATCAGATTCATGAGACCACTGGCATATATTTTGGTTTATGACATGTGCAGCTGTGAAATCAATTTTGTTAAGCTCACATTTTGATTCAGGTTTACAATGTGCTGTTTATAAAATTTAATAATTATATTCATGACTGTTTTTATTTTTTTAAATGTAGTGTAATAAATTAATGCTTTGAAAATGTAACAAAATGTGATTAGTGTACTACTAACATGATAAAATCAGACAACTGGCATTTTTAATTAATTTAGAAATGTTGAAAAATGGCAATAATTGGTTTTTGATTTCAATTATCGTAAGTTGGAGCAGTTTAGTCATTGTAGCTTTTACAATAATGACGGTTTTTGACTTTGCAAATTAACAAATGTTTTCATTCTTTGTTTCACTCTACATTTAATCAGTGAGACATAATGAGAGATAGAAGTGTTTGCTAATGCTAATAAATTTTAATGTCAAGCGGCAATTTCTGCTTTTGGGGTAAAGTCTTAAGAGTGAATCTTCCATATTTGAGCACTCGTTCTTTGTTTTCTTGGTCTGAGCTGCTTTCAGCTCTGAAATTGTAGTAATACTCATATGAATAGTTTTGTTTAAGGTTAGAGCGCCTGCTCTAATGTTATTTACTGATTTGAGGGCATGGTCGTGTTAATCGCAGTTTAGGTGGTTGGGGCGCGTCCGGCACAGTTTGGGGGGGGGGGGGGTGGGCGCCCTACCCTTGCAAGACTTACGTGGGGTTACGTGTCGTGAGGCGCGGGGTGGAGTGCAATTTCTTTAGGTGAATGGACGTATGCATACGGGGTGTTCGCTACAGTAGTTTACACTTACAAAATTGATGTATTCTTTTGTGACTTAATGAAAATCGCTACAATTTTGTATGTAACTTAAGACCAACCCCTTAAGAGTAAAAGGTTCGTGCGGGAAATTTGCAAAATAGTATTTTAAATACAAAGAAAATTTGAGAATCATAATGAAAAAGAAGAATAGTAGTTTGTAAGCAATACATTATTTTGGCGTTGTTGCTTTTCGTTCAGTTACGTATTGTTTAAGTGATTATTCTTCTTTTTCATTATGATTTTTAAATTTTCTTTGTATTTAAATACTATTTTGAAATTTCCGCACTAACCTTTTACCTTTAGGGTTGGTCTAAGTTACATACAAAGTTGTAGCGATTTTCATTAAGTCACAAGAGACTGACATC
>JASANA010009636.1:0-73705 GCA_030248095.1 Ptycholaimellus sp. GST1_10 | reverse complement strand
TCGCTATATATGTACTATAATCCATAATCATCTATAAAAAATGAATACACGGCAATAAATCCAACCCAATGTGCCGTGATGTTGTTTAAAATCAAGCAATAATAAATACATCCTCACAACGATAGCAACTTGTAGGGTTTCCGACGATTCAGTCCCTGAATTAGTGGCTGCTTGCTTAGGCTAATAACCTAAGTAACCGAGGACTGGGGCGACCATAACCTCCAAAATACCAGTCCTAGGGAAATTGAGCGCTCGGTTGGAAACCTTACGCCGGGAGGTCGCCTTCTGCCTTTTTGACACGACAATTTAACCAACCAAGCTACAAGGCTTTGTGATTGAAATTACGTTTTCCCAGTTTCTTTTCACAAGTACTGCAACACTTGTCACTGATGAAAAATATGCACTTCATGTAGCATATCACTGCAATTTTGATTTACCTCCCACCTCATGGACTTTTTCTTTGACTTGGCGAAGTGTGTGATATTGGAGGACATAGCATCTGATGAAAGCGTAAAGGCGGCAGCGGCGGCGACGGAGGGAAGCTTGACAGAGCGGGCCTCCTCCATCGCCGAGTGCTAGCGTCGTCTCCAAAAGAGGTGGAGGAGTGACCGTGACGCCCTCACCTACATAGAAGTCTGAATCACGACCAACTACTCTCAGTGCCCAGAGCAAGGCGCCAGCCAGGTACCATCCCCATCCACAAACCTTCCAGCCTTGAACAGGACTGGCGTCGCAGAGAGAAGACTCCTCAGGGGGGGAGGCAGAAGGCGGGCGGAAGTGAGGAGCGGAAGGCGTTGGTGCAGGCAGAGGATCGCAGGAGGACGCCAGCCTCGCTCGCATTCCCTGAGAGCCCAGGCCAGGAAATCCCTGCTTATCCCAAGCCTCAGCAGCCTCCGAAACGGCGCCAGAAAATTCCGGGAGGAGATAAAGAGAAGGCTGGAACTCGGCCCAGGTGGATTGCATTGGAATTTGAGCCCAGGCAAGGTCGAAGCTATGGTGAAACCGCTGAATCTTCTTTGCCTCCGGCCTCCCCCAACTGTGCGCCACCAAAGACCGGGCGAACCACTGTTTAGTTTTGAACAAAAAGGCCAAAGCTGAAGTAGGGAGCAGCGGCGCCCCATCATCACCCTGGGAGCGGATTTGGTAGGATAGCTAGTGAAGCGGGGCCAATAGTGAGGGGGGAGAGGTTGCAGAGGAAGGAGCATCGGTACGGTCCTTCGCCCCGCACTGATTCTCACTGCCCTCGACGGGGTCTGTGCCTAATGACCGCATCAATCTTGGTTCCTTTTGTCCATGTGGGGACTCGAGCCCATTGGGCGGAGGGAGGAGGGTGTGAACGCAGAACGACTAGAGACGGGGTGGGACCCTCCTCTCCTTCAAATTCGCCACCACCGTCTACCTCTTCAACACCCCGGAAGGACGCACCATGCACGAAGGCAAAATTAGCTTCATGCGCAGCAAGCAGGTCACCCCAGCTGTTTGTTGAATGGGTGTCCGTGCGCATTTGAGCCCCCCTAGGTCTCCAACTACTACCTGTACCGTCTGGCAAAGCGGGGCCGGTCTCGGGAGGGGAAAAAAAAAAAAAAAAAAAAAAAAAAAAAAAAAAAAAAAAAAAAAAAAAAAAAAAAAAAAAAAAAAAAAAAAAAAAAAAAAAAAAAAAAAAAAAAAAAAAAAAAAAAAAAAAAAAAAAAAAAAAAAAAAAAAAAAAAAAAAAAAAAAAAAAAAAAAAAAAAAAAAAAAAAAAAAAAAAAAAAAAAAAAAAAAAAAAAAAAAAAAAAAAAAAAAAAAAAAAAAAAAAAAAAAAAAAAAAAAAAAAAAAAAAAAAAAAAAAAAAAAAAAAAAAAAAAAAAAAAAAAAAAAAAAAAAAAAAAAAAAAAAAAAAAAAAAAAAAAAAAAAAAAAAAAAAAAAAAAAAAAAAAAAAAAAAAAAAAAAAAAAAAAAAAAAAAAAAAAAAAAAAAAAAAAAAAAAAAAAAAAAAAAAAAAAAAAAAAAAAAAAAAAAAAAAAAAAAAAAAAAAAAAAAAAAAAAAAAAAAAAAAAAAAAAAAAAAAAAAAAAAAAAAAAAAAAAAAAAAAAAAAAAAAAAAAAAAAAAAAAAAAAAAAAAAAAAAAAAAAAAAAAAAAAAAAAAAAAAAAAAAAAAAAAAAAAACAACTTCGGTGGCGTCAAAGCTGGAGCCGCACGACAACTGGCTCCCACCCGGCTACCTGGCCACCACCTCCTCCGTCGCCAACACCTCCGACCCCCTGACGCCGACGACGCGGACATGGAGAAGGCCCTCGAGGGACAGGTGAGTGGAGCAGGCAGGGGGAGCCTTCCGGTGGCGTCAAAGCTGGAGCCGCACGGACAACCGGCTCCCGCCCGGCCACACCGGCCACGGTCTCCCCGTCGCCAACACCTCCGACCGGGACGCCGGACGCCGGCGGGACACGTAGAGGGCCCTTCGCAGGCGGCTGGTTAGCGGAGCCAGGCAGGGGGAGTCTTTTGGTGGCGCTCAAAGCTGGAGCCGCACGACAAAAGGCTCCCGCCCGCGCGACCCGGCCACCTCACCTCCAACGTCGCCAACACCTTAGACCCCGAAGCACGACGACGGCGGGAGCATGGAGAAGGCCCTTGAGGGGACAGGTGGAGTGGAGCAGGCAGGGGGAGGTCCTTCGTGGCGTCAAAGCTGGAGCCGCACGACAACTGGCTCCCGCCCGCCCACGCGGCGGCCACCACCTCCTCCCGGTCGCCAACACTTCCGACCCCGGGACGCCTGACGGCACCGCGGGACATGGCCCTCGACAGGGGATCGAGTGGAGCAGGCTAGGGGCAGTTTTTTGGTGGCGTCAAAGCTGGAGCCCCACGTGAGCAGCTTGGCCCCCGCCCCGCTACCTGGCCACCACCCTCCGTCTCTCCGCCAAGATTCAGTCTGACGCCGAGGCCGACGGGCGGGAGACATGGAGAAGGCCCCCAGGGGGACAGGCGAGTGGAGCAGGCAGGGGAGTCCTCCCGCCGCGCTCAAAGATGGAGCCGCACGACCACCCCGCTCCCGCCCGGCTACCTGGCCACCTTTTTCTCCGTCGCTCGGCACCTCCGACCCCGACGCCGCCGACGCGGACATGCGGAGAAGGCCCTCGAGGGACAGGTGAGCCAGGCAGGGGAGTCTTTTGGTGGCGTCTTAGCCTTTAGCCGCACGACATTTGGCTCCCGCCGGCCACCTGGCCACCACCTCCTCCCCGTCGCCAGCACCTTCGACCCCGACGCCGACGATGCGGAGGACACGGAGAAGTCCCTCGAGGGACAGGCGGAGCGGAGCAGGCTAGGGGAGTCCTTTCTGGTGGCGTCAGAGCTGGAGCCGCACGACAACTGGCTCCCCGCCCGGCCAGGTGGCCACCTCCTCCTCCGTCGCCAAGGCACCTCCGACCCCGACGCCGACGACGCGGAGGCCTCGAGGACAGGGGGTAGAGCGGAGCAGGCCAGGGGAGTCCTTTGGTGGCGCTCAAAGCTGGAGCCGCACAGACAACTGGCTCCCGCCCGGCTACCTGGCCACCACCTCCTCCGTCGCCAGGGACACCTCCGACCCTGACGCCGGACGCCGCGGACATGGAGAAGGCCCTTGAGGGACAGGTGAGCCGGAGCAGGGCAGGGGAGTCTTTGGGCTGGCGCTCAAAGCTGGAAAAGCCCGACGAGTGGGCGCCCCGCCCGGGCTACCTGGCCACCAGATTCCCGCCCGTCGCCAACACCTCTGACCCCGACGCTGACGGACGCGGACATGGAGAAGGCCCTCGAGGGACAGGTGAGTGGAGCAGGCTCTTTGGTGGCGTCAAAGCCTGGCAGCCGCACGACATCTCTTCGCCGCCCGGCCTACGTGGCCACCACCTCCGCTCGGGGCCAACTCGTCCGGACCCGGACGACGGCGACGGCGGGCACTTAGAGGGCCCTCGAGGGACAGGTGAGTGGAGCAGGCAGGGGCCTCTTTTGGCGCGGCGCTCAAGGCCTAAGCCGCACGCATTTTAGCTTGCGCCCGGCGCACCTGGCCACCACCTCCTCTGTTCGCCATTTCCTCTGACCTTTTAAAAAAAAAAAAAAAAAAAAAAAACAATAAAATTTAAATAAAAAAAATATTAAAATTCACAAAAATAAAAAAAAAAATTATAAAAAAAATTTATTTAATAAAAAAAAAAATAAAAAAAAAAAAAATAAAAAAAAAAAAAAAAAAAAAATGCCGACCAAGGCACAGACGACAAAAACGTGGAGAAGGCCCTTTGAGGGACAGGTGAGTGGAGCAGGCAGGGGAGCTCCTTCGGCGGCGCTCAAAGCTGCAGCCGCACGACAACTGCCCCCCGCCCGGCTACCTGGCCACCACCTCCTCCGTCGCCAACACCTCCGACCGGGACGCCGCCGCAGGCGATGGCCTGACATGCAGGCCCTCGAGGGACAGGCGAGCGGAGCAGGCAGGGGAGTCTTTCGGCGGCGTCTAAGCTGGAGCCCGCACCACAACTGGCTCCCGCCCGGCTACCTGGCCACCACCTCCTCCGTCGCCAACACCTCCGACCCCGACGCCGACGACGCGGACATGGAGAAGGCCCTCGAGGGACAGGTGAGTGGAGCAGGCAGGGGGTAGAAGAAGAGGAACGGGAGGAGATGTAGGTGGAGGAGGAGCCGAGAGAAGCGAGAGCGAACAGGATGGGAAGAGGGGCTGTGGTGGGGGAGGCGGAGGAGGGGGGCTTGGGGAGGAGGGGGAGCCGATCGACCTGGAGCGTGCGGAGGCGAGTGCGAAGCTGGCCTCAGCAGAGCCGCTCATCCTGGCCCTACAACATCCTCAGCCAGCAGTCCATCGCGGACAAGAGCATGGGGGACGCCGTGGAGGCCTTCGATCGGCGTGTGATCGACTCCTCCGATGGCTCTCAGGACACCCTTCGCTTCATGCACTGGCTTGGACTTCGAGTTCAGATGCAGGTTACGCTATTCACCTTCTCCTTTCATTTACTCTTCATGTCCTTAGACGCCGGAGTTGCCGGACCCTCTGCTTCGATTCATCGAAGATCCGGATGCCCAACTAGAATCTATCTGGAACACCAAAAACTTTTCCAAGGTCATCTCCGGCTTTTGGAGTCGCTGGTGCTGAGGAAATGAGTCTGCTATAACAGGTGGAAGAAATACTGGGCTACAAGTTCCAGAATCGGGCCTATCTCGTCCAGGCCTTCACGCATGCCAGCTACTACCACAATCGCATCACGGACTGCTATCAAGTCTATTGACTTCGCCGGATGCCTTGGAAAGGTTTTGTGATGGAGGCGATTTGAGCGGCTGGAGTTTCTGGGCGATGCTGTGCTTGACTATGCGATCACGCGCTATTTGTACGAGGACGAGCGGAAGCATTCCCCGGGCGTCCTCACAGACCTCCGCTCTGCCCTCGTCAACAACACCATCTTCGCTTCCCTCGCCGTCAAGTACGAGTTCCACAAGGTCCTTCCTCTCTTCCTTCGCCTCCACAGAGAGCAAGGGCACTGATGCATTGCAGTACTTCATGGAGCTGTGTCCGCAGCTGTACTTCGTGATGGAGAAGTTTGTGAAGCTGTACCAGGAGAAGCAGCGGGAGGCCAACTTCGATGAGGAGCTCTACTTCCTGGGCGAAGATGAAGTGGACGAAGAGGAGGACGTAGAGGTCCCCAAATCCCTCGGCGACATTTTCGAGTCCTATCGCCGGCGCCATCTACCTTGACTCCGGCTGCAGGTTATTTCCTCCCACCTCCATTCTCCCTCCCTCTCATCCAAGCTCCTTTGCTCTGCTAGTCTGATGGCCGTGTGGGAAGGTCTACTATCGATTGATGGGTGAGCAGCTGGAGAAGTGCTGTCGCAACCCGCCCAAGAGTCCCATTCGCGAGCTCCTGGAGCTGGAACCGGAGAACGCCAAATTTTCGTCCGCACACCTTTTAGCTTCTCCGCTTCCGCAACCATTTGATTTGCCAGGAAACTAGAGCGTCTGGTGAAGGAGGGCAAGGTTCGCGTCACCGTCGAGGTCTCTGGGCGCCGGTTCACAGGTTCCACCGCTCCTCAAACAAAAGCAGAATAGAGGAATACGATACTAAGGCATGGGCCGCAACTATCGGATTGCCAAATGTACGGCAGCCAAACGTGCCCTGCGAGAGTTGAAGAGCCAGCGAGGCAAGGCTCAGAAGAAAACGCCTTGACTTCACTTCAGTCTTTTTCATTTGTAAATCATACCCAGCGCCCTCTTCAACCGCTTGCACAATATATAAGCCAAACTGCTATTTCTTGTCAATATGCTACTTTCAAATTTATCAGAGCTTTGCAGGAAAGTGGGGCTCTCCATTATTTGGTGCATTTTCAAACAGTCAGTTTTTGTCAACAGCTTTGTGCTATATGATAATACATTGTTTTCGATTCTCCGAACGACAGGCGAAACTGCATATCACTCAAAATATAAAAGTAGCATTTGAGTGGTATGCTAAGTTTTTTGGTAGATCGTTTAAAAAAACGAAACAAGATTAGTATACGCTGTTACTTCGCAAAAGGAAAATGAAGCCAAGGGTACGAAAATAATAAGAAAAAGGCCGAAGATAATGATGAATAAAATACCCAAAGGCAAATACTCAAATATAATAAACAAAGGCAGCTGAAAACTCATTAGATTTTCATTTGCTGGAGCAAGAATCTTATCCAATAAGTATGCCAAAACCTACATTGACTTCCAATCACATTTGATAGGAGAGAATATACTGTATGATTAATTGTCTTTTCAAATATTTGAAGCAAAATAACGTCAACTCTTTTGACTACATGGCGAATGAACAACTCGAAAAAAATACCATTATCTGTCAGTACTTTCTGCGTTTATTATATGTTCTTTGAGATTGAACCTAGTGGGAATAAATGTGCTTTTTTTTATTTTATTAGACCTTTCTTAGCGAAACGCTTTAAGACAGCATTTCTGAAAGACTCGAGAGGGACCATTCCACTTTTTAGTGGATTCAGGATTCAATAGTTGATTCAGGATTGACCCATTTTGAACTAAAACAAAAGAAACCAATGTGGCAGTGGGGTGTATTGGACCCTAAATAAGATAATTAGGCAGTAAAAATGAAAATTTGAGACAAAATTTTTTTTCCGAAAATTTTGCCTATGCTATAACATAGGGCCAAAAAGTGAGTGCAAATTTTCAACTGAAAAATTTATCGATCCGGTCAAGCCGAATCCCAATGAATTATATACCAAAATGTTCACAAGAACTTGAATTTTAACGTGGTTATGGTCCACCCCTTGGCAGAACCACTCACAATTAAGCTATCAGTTTTTTTGTGCCAAAATTGAAAAGTCGAAATTTTTGATTTTTCAAAATTACGGTTTTTTGACAACTTTTTTAGCTCCAAATTACCTTTCGATTGATGTATAATAGTCTACAGTTATCCAAAATTTCTTAAACAAAATTTTCAAAAAACTTAAATTGTAGGTTTTGAAGCCTAAAAAAGTGCATTTTACAAAAGTGCTCATATCAGGTCAACAAATTCGTTTTTTGCGAATCAACTGTTGGCACAGAGATGACAACTATGTTGCCTTAGATGCTGGCAGAAAGTCATTCGTATCAGAGAAACTTCATTTTTTCAAAAGTGGAATACCCCTCATATAGACTATCTCGAGTCTATCAAATTCTGCGTCTTAAGTGAGGGACTAACCACTTGTGCTCATCAGAAAGTAGCATATTGACAAGAAATAGCAGTTTGGCTTATATATTGTGCAAGCGGTTGAAGAGGGCGCTGGGTATGATTTACAAATTAAAAAGACTGAAGTGAAGTCAAGGCGTTTTCTTCTGAGCCTTGCCTCGCTGGCTCTTCAACTCTCGCAGGGCACGTTTGGCTGCTGTAAGACATTTGGCAATCCGAGCTTGCCGCCTATGTTATCGCATTCCCTCTATTCTGCTTTTGTTTGAGGAGCGGTGGAACCTGTGAACCGGCGCCCAGAGACCTCGACGGTGACGCGAACCTTGCCCTCCTTCACCAGACGCTCTAGTTTCCTGGCAAATCAAATGGTTGCGGAAGCGGAGAAGCTAAAAGGTGTGCGGACGAAAATTTGGCGTTCTCCGGTTCCAGCTCCAGGAGCTCGCGAATGGGACTCTTGGGCGGGTTGCGACAGCACTTCTCCAGCTGCTCACCCATCAATCGATAGTAGACCTTCCACACGGCCATCAGACTAGCAGAGCAAAGGAGCTTGGATGAGAGGGAGGGAGAATGAGGTGGGAGGAAATAACCTGCAGCCGGAGTCAAGGTAGATGGCGCCGGCGATGGACTCGAAAATGTCGCCGAGGGATTTGGGGACCTCTACGTCCTCCTCTTCGTCCACTTCATCTTCGCCCAGGAAGTAGAGCTCCTCATCGAAGTTGGCCTCCCGCTGCTTCTCCTGGTACAGCTTCACAAACTTCTCCATCACGAAGTACAGCTGCGGACACAGCTCCATATGGAAGGACCGGGGCACCACATCAGTGCCCTTGCTCTCTGTGGAGGCGAAGGAAGAGAGGAAGGACCTTGTGGAACTCGTACTTGACGGCGAGGGAAGCGAAGATGGCGTCGTCGACGAGGGCAGAGCGGAGGTCTGTGAGGACGCCCGGGGAATGCTTCCGCTCGTCCTCGTACAAATAGCGCGTGATCGCATAGTCAAGCACAGCATCGCCCAGAAACTCCAGCCGCTCAAATCGCCTCCATCACAAAACCTTTCCAAGGCATCCGGCGAAGTCAGCAGACTTGATAGCAGTCCGTGATGCGATTGTGGTAGTAGCTGCATGCGCGGAAGGCCTGGACGCTACAGGCCCGATCGGAACCGGAGCCAGTATTTCTTCCACCTGTTATAGCAGACTCATTTCCTCAGCACCAGCGACTCCAAAAGCCGGAGATGACCTTGGAAAAGTTTTTGGTGTTCCAGATAGATTCTAGTTGTATTTACCTTCGATGAATCGAAGCAGAGGGTCCGGCAACTCCGGCGTCTAAGGACATGAAGAGTAAATGAAAGGAGAAGGTGAATAGCGTAACCTGCATCTGAACTCGAAGTCCAAGCCAGTGCATGAAGCGAAGGGTGTCCTGAGGCCCATAGGAGAGTAGATAGACGCCGATGAGGGCCTCCACGGCGTCCGCCATGCTCTTGTCCGCGATGGACTGCTGGCTGAGGATGTTGTAGGGCGGGATGAGCGGCTCTGCTGAGGCCAGCTTCGC
Source organism: Ptycholaimellus sp. GST1_10 (assembly GCA_030248095.1). Taxonomy (NCBI): domain Eukaryota; kingdom Metazoa; phylum Nematoda; class Chromadorea; order Chromadorida; family Chromadoridae; genus Ptycholaimellus; species Ptycholaimellus sp. GST1_10. The sequence goes on along the minus strand of JASANA010009636.1, from coordinate 64,502 downwards.
ACTCGCCTCCGCACGCTCCAGGTCGATCGGCTCCACATCCTCCAAGCCCCCCTCCTCCGCCTCCCCCACCAGCCCCTCTTCCCATCCTGTTCGCTCTCGCTTCACTGGCTCCTCCTCCCCACCTACACCCTTCTCTTCGTGTCTCCCTCCTCTTCTACCCCCTGCCTGCTCCACTCACCTGTCCCTCGAGGGCCTTCTCCATGTCCGCGTCGTCGGCGTCGGGGTCGGAGGTGTTGGCGACGGAGGAGGTGGTGGCCAGGTAGCCGGGCGGGAGCCAGTTGTCGTGCGGCTCCAGCTTTGACGCCACCAAAAAGACTCCCCCTCTCCTACTCACCTGTCCCTCGAGGGCCTTCTCCATGTCCGCGTCGTCGGCGTCGGGGTCGGAGGTGTTGGCGACGGAGGAGGTGGTGGCCAGGTAGCCGGGCGGGAGCCAGTTGTCGTGCGGCTCCAGCTTTGACGCCACCAAAAGACTCCCCTGCCTGCTCCACTCACCTGTCCCTCGAGGGCCTTCTCCATGTCCGCGTCGTCGGCGTCGGGGTCGGAGGTGTTGGCGACGGAGGAGGTGGTGGCCAGGTAGCCCGGGCGGGAGCCAGTTGTGTCGTGCGGCTCCAGCTTTGACGCCACCAAAAGACTCCCCTGCCTGCTCCACTCACCTGTCCCTCGAGGGCCTTCTCCATGTCCGCGTCGTCGGCGTCGGGGTCGGAGGTGTTGGCGACGGAGGAGGTGGTGGCCAGGTAGCCGGGCGGGAGCCAGTTGTCGTGCGGCTCCAGCTTTGACGCCACCAAAAGACTCCACTCGCCCTGCTCCACTCACCTGTCCCTCGAGGGCCTTCTCCATGTCAGCATCGTCGGCGTCGGGGTCGGAGGTGTTGGCGACGGAGGAGGTGGTGGCCAGGTAGCCGGGTGGGAGCCAGTTGTCGTGCGGCTCCAGCTTTGACGCCACCAAAAGACTCCACTCACCTGTCCCTCGAGGGCCTTCTCCATGTCCGCGTCGTCGGCGTCGGGGTCGGAGGTGTTGGCGACGGAGGCGGTGGTGGCCAGGTAGCCGGGGGGGAGCCAGTTGTCGTGCGGCTCCAGCTTTGACGCCACCAAAAGACTCCCCTGCCGCTCCACTCACCTGTCCCTCGAGGGCCTTCTCCATGTCCGCGTCGTCGGCGTCGGGGTCGGAGGTGTTGGGGACGGAGGAGGTGGTGGCCAGGTAGCCGGGCGGGAGCCAGTTGTCGTGCGGCTCCAGCTTTGACGCCACCAAAAGACTCCCCTGCCTGCTCCACTCACCTGTCCCTCGAGGGCCTTCTCCATGTCCGCGTCGTCGGCGTCGGGGTCGGAGGTGTTGGCGACGGAGGAGGTGGTGGCCAGGTAGCCGGGCGGGAGCCAGTTGTCGTGCGGCTCCAGCTTTGACGCCACCAAAAGACTCCCCTGCCTGCTCCACTCACCTGTCCCTCGAGGGCCTTCTCCATGTCCGCGTCGTCGGCGTCGGGGTCGGAGGTGTTGGCGACGGAGGAGGTGGTGGCCAGGTAGCCGGGCGGGAGCCAGTTGTCGTGCGGCTCCAGCTTTGACGCCACCAAAAGACTCCCCTGCCTGCTCCACTCACCTGTCCCTCGAGGGCCTTCTCCATGTCCGCGTCGTCGGCGTCGGGGTCGGAGGTGTTGGCGACGGAGGAGGTGGTGGCCAGGTAGCCGGGCGGGAGCCAGTTGTCGTGCGGCTCCAGCTTTGACGCCACCAAAAGACTCCCCTGCCTGCTCCACTCACCTGTCCCTCGAGGGCCTTCTCCATGTCCGCGTCGTCGGCGTCGGGGTCGGAGGTGTTGGCGACGGAGGAGGTGGTGGCCAGGTAGCCGGGCGGGAGCCAGTTGTCGTGCGGCTCCAGCTTTGACGCCACCAAAAGACTCCACTCACCTGTCCCTCGAGGGCCTTCTCCATGTCAGCATCGTCGGCGTCGGGGTCGGAGGTGTTGGCGACGGAGGAGGTGGTGGCCAGGTAGCCGGGCGGGAGCCAGTTGTCGTGCGGCTCCAGCTTTGACGCCACCAAAGGACTCCCCCTGCCTGCTCCACTCACCTGTCCCTCGAGGGCCTTCTCCAGTCCGCGTCGGTCGGCGTCGGGGTCGGAGGTGTTGGCGACGGAGGAGGTGGTGGCCAGGTAGCCGGGCCGGAGCCAGTTGTCGTGCGGCTCCAGCTCTACGCCACCAAAAGACTCCCCTGCGTCTCCACTGGTTGTCACCTGTCCCTCGAGGGCCTTCTCCATGTCAGCATCGTCGGCGTCGGGGTCGGAGGTGTTGGCGACGGAGGAGGTGGTGGCCAGGTAGCCGGGCGGGAGCCAGTTGTCGTGCGGCTCCAGCTTTGACGCCACCAAAAGACTCCCCAGACCGGCTCGCTTTGCCAGACGGTACAGGTAGTAGTTGGAGACCTAGGCGAGATTGAATCCACACGGACACCCATTCAACAAACAGCTGGTGACCTGCTTGCTGCGCATGAAGCTGAGTTTGCCTTCGTGCATAGTGCGTCCTTCCGGAGTGTTGAAGAGGTAGACGGTGGTGGCGAATTTGAGGAAGGAATCTCCCACCGTCTCCAGTCGTTCTGCGTTCACACTTTCCTCCCTCCCACCAATGGCTCAATTCCACATGAACAAAAGGAACCAAGATTGATGCCGTCGTTAGCCGCAGACAAGGTGAGGGCAGTGAGAATGAGTGCCGGCGAAGGACCGTACGGATGCTCCTTCCTCTGCAACCTCTCCGAACTCACTATTGGCTTCACCTCAGAAGCGATGCTACCAAATCCGCTTCCAGATTGAGAATGGGGCGCCCGCTGCTCCCCTCCTCCACTTTGGCCTTTTTGGGAGAGCTGGGCAGTGGTTTGGCCGGCTTTGGTGGCGCAGTTGAAGGAGGCGGAGGCAAAGAGGGCTCAGCGGCTTCATTTGGCTTCGACTTTGCCTGGCTCGTCAATGCAATCACCTGGGCCGATTTCCAGCCTTCTCTTATCTCTCCCGAAAAGGCAATCACCTGGCCCCGTTTCGGAGGCTGCTGAGGCTTGGGATAGGCGGGTTTGCTGGCCTGGGGCTCCAGGATGCGAGCGAGGCTGGCGTCCTCCTCGATCTCCTGCACCAACGCCTTCCGCTCCTCACTTCCACCCGCCTTCTCCTCTTTCCCCTGAGGAGTCTTCTTCTGCACGCCAGTCCTGTTCAAGGCTGGAAGGTTTGTGGATGAGAATGGCACCTGGCTGGTGCCTAGGTTGGGCACTGGGAGTAGTTGGTCGAGGCTCTGCTCTGGTGGGCGAGCGTCGCGGTCATCCTCCAGCTCTTGGAGACGACGCTGGCGCTCGGCGATGGAGGAGGCCCGCTCTGTCAAGCTTCCCTCCGTCGCCGCCGCTGCCGCCTTTACGCTTTCATCAGATGCTATGTCCTCCAATATCACACACTTCGCCAAGTCGAAAAAGTCCATGAGGTGGGAGGTAAATCAAAATTGCAGTGATATGCTACATGAAGTGCATATTTTTCATCAGTGACCAGTGTTGCAGTACTTGTGAAAAGAAACTGGGAAAACGTAATTTCAATCACAAAGCCTTGTAGCTTGGTTGGTTAAATTGTGGTGTCAAAAAGGCAAAAGGCGACCTCCCGGCGTAAGGTTTCCAACCGAGCGCTAATTTCCCTAGGACTGGTATTTTGGAGGTTATGGTCGCCCCAGTCCTCGGTTACTTAGGTTATTAGCCTAAGCAAGCAGCCACTAATTCAGGGACTGAATCGTCGGAAACCCTACAAGTTGCTATCGTTGTGAGGATGTATTTATTATTGCTTGATTTTAAACAACATCACGGCATTGGGTAGAACTCCTGCCGTGTATTCGTTTTATAGATGATTGGGGGTGGGGGTTGGTGGGGTTGGTTTTTGGCTTTTGGGGCGTGTTTTGGGAGAAAGGTTGGTGCGATGGTTTTTTTTTTTTTGTTTTTTGTTTTTAGGTCCTTCATTGTTCTGATTATATTTAGTTTATTATTAATAAATAAATAAAAGAAAATAATAAATTATATGAAATAAAATAAAATAAAGAACTGAAAATAAAATAATGCATAATTTTGCAAATTCTTCTAACAATATAGTAGTGGGAAATATTATAGGTTACATATTGTAGCAGTATTGTTTTTTTTTTATGCTTGGAGGATTGCTTTGTTGGCTGTCCGTTCGTACCCTACACCACTGGTATATGACTTGATAGTTAAGGAGTATTATCATCAAGTAAAGGGTAGGGCGGGGGGAGGTGGGGGGGGGGGGGGGGGGGGGGGGGGGGGGGGTGGTGGTGGGTGGGGGGGGGGGGGTTGGGGGGGGGTTGGGTGGGGGGTGGGCGTGTGTTGGGCTTGGGTTGTTGTGGGAGAGGGGAGGGAGAGGAAAGGGTGCCTGCAGGAGGTTGGACTTGTTGAAGAGGCCTTCGGGTAGGGAGAGGAGTTTGAGTCCATCCTGGTCCTCGTCGGCGGGGCCAGCGGCGTCGCCGGGCTCATCCCAGCCCATGGGCTGGATGTCCGCCCGCGGCTCCAGAAGTAGCTTCTCTGCACTCCTCTTTCCATCCATCGCTGTCTGCTAGGCCTTCTTCTAGCCACCAACCACTTGAGTCCGGAGCTGGGAGGTCTGCTGCGCCCCTTCGCTGCTGCATTTCCATCAGCTGCCGGCTGAACTCCAGGATTAATAGCTCAAAAAAGAAGAGGATTAGTAAGGGGGGGGGGAAGAAAGGGAGGGAAATATATGCCTCCCTCTTTCGCTTGAGGGGCCACGGGGGGGGGGGAGAGGAGAGGGGGGTTGCCGCGGGGGGGGGGGGGGGGGGGGGGGTGTGAGGGGGCGGGGGGGGGGGGGGCTGATGAGGAAAGGTTGGTTGGGCAGGGCATCGTTGGCGGGCGGTCCCCAGTCGAGGCCGTCGCCGAGGGATGGGTCCCAGACCCCGATCTCGAACTCCTCGCCCGTCTCCCCAGCCTCTGCCCTGGCCTCAGTGCTGCTCTCTGCTTCTTGTAGGCGAGGCGCTCGGTTGCCCGGCGTCCATACGTACTCCATTTGCCCCCACTCAAAGCTGCCTCGGCTGGAGGAGGAGGTGGGATGGAGATTGGGATGACCTTGTAGTGGTGTTGCGGAATAGGATGGGGGGAGTTGAAAGCTTCCCGCTCCACGAGGCAGCGGAACTGGTCGGCCAGCAGGAGATAGTTGAGCCTGGAAGAAGTGAGTGAGTGAGGGTGGATTTTTGTTTTTTTTGTAGGTTTTGGTGTGTGTGTTGAGTTGGTTGTTTGTGTGCGTTCTTTTGGGATGTGTTCTGGCGGTGTGTTTCTGGTTTATGTCGTCTTTGTTCTTGTGTTCTTTCTTCTTGAGGGGGAATGGGTGGAGTCTATGGTAGAGAAGGCGGTGACCGGTAGAGGAAGGAGGGAAGAAGGACGATTTGGTTCCAGAGAGAGGCGGGAATCGGGTGCACGTCCACCAGCTCCGGCACCAGCAGTTGCATTTGGTTCGATTGATCTGAAGGTTAAGACAAAGGTGGAGAAGTTGTGAATAGGTAGAGAGGTGGTGAGGAGGATGAACCCTGAGCTCTGCCTCTGTTGTCTCGTCCGCGCAAAACCTGGCCCCGTCGGTTGAGATTGCGGGGCAACAGAAGGTTCAGTCTTCAGTGTTGTGGTGGTGTAGTAGTGGAGTGGGAGAGGAGAAGAAGCGAAAGGAACCTGGTGGTGGTGTAGTCGACGTCAAGAAGCGGCTGTTTCTGGTCGAAGATTTCCAGCTTGTACTTCTTCTCGAAGTAGATGTTGAAGGAGGCAAACTTGTCGTCCGGGAAACGCTCGCCTCAGCCAAGTCAACATTTACTCAGCTGCCAGAGAGAGCTGGGGCCTACTGGGGCTCTTGTCGTAGCGAACGTCAGCCACGTAGAAGCAGTGCGGCACGTCCTCATTCCGGTACCACGGCATCACAATGGCATCCTCGAACCTGAAAACTCATTCGAATCCCTCTTCTGTGAAAGTGGGGCGGGGTGGGGGGGACTTGTGAGGCTGGAATGTGAACTGACGCCGCTGCTCTTCGCTGGGCCGCCGCGGTAGGTCGTCGATGGCCTCCACCACCTGGCGCACGAAGCACATGTCCAGCACTCCTTTCGTCACTGAGTCCCCTGAAGCCATGGAGGGAGGATATGTAGGAGGATGAGGAAGGCATGGAGGATATGTAGGAGACCTCTTTTGAGGGGCACAACGAAGACGCCGTCTCCACTGCGCGGTCCGTAGCCCATGCCGTGCTTTTCCAGGCTGCAGTCAAGAAATCATCCCCTTCCAAAATGCAAATGCAGTCTGGTACTTGAGGATGTCGGAGAAGAGGAGTCGATGAAATTTGGCCACGTACTCGAACTGATCCTCTGTCAGTGGGATCTCAAAAAGCCCTTTTCATGAAATCATGGACGCAATAATGGCGCTAGAAGAAACCCTGGCCGGAAGTGTTTCGATGGAGCAGGCGATTTTGCCCTGCCGAGCGAAGAGTGGAAACTCGGGAATCTGGGTGAGGGACTGCTTTTGGTAGAAAAGCAAGCAAATAGGAGGAAAAGGAGAGAACATGGGGCAAGGGTTTGCTGGAGAGTAGGGCAAGAAAGCGGGGTGCATCGGCAGGGTCGTGCAAGATGCGGTTTTTGGGGTTCCCGGCGCCGGTGGCTGGGACCTGTAGCTTGAAGCGAAGGGCGTGAATGAAGCAGTCCTTCCCCGCCTCCGGCTGTGAACTCCGCAGAGCCTCCGCCACCTTCAACCATTTCAATCCTTCCTTAGACCTTAGTCCTTCCAGTTCATCCACACTCACACTTAGCTCAGAAGGCTTAAATGAAGTAGAAAGTAGAAGAGGAGATGTGAAAGGAGAACTTGTCGGTCGTAGTACTGCTTGCGTTTGGTGGAGCCAGGGCGAGCTCGTCCGTCCAACGGCCAAATCTCCCCGTCATCCTCCAGCTCGTTTAGCAGCCGACTCACCGACTCCTTCCCCACCGGCAACAGATGATCGTCCAGCTCACCTCAACACCTTCCTTCGCCTTCTCCTTCACTCCCTCAGGCAGTCTAGAAGGACCTCGCTGGTGCAGAGTCTTGCAGACCTCCAAAGCGACGGCCATCTGTGCCAGCTTCTTGTTCTTCATCGGAAACGGGGTCTTGATGATCTGCTTCACCGGACTGTTGATCGGCAGCACCAACTCCGCCCTTCAACCCGCACACCTTCACCAGGCTCAGCAGCGATGGAGCTGGACTGACGTGTAAAGGGTGCCGACGTCGGGGACGATGATCTCCTTGACCTTGGAGCAGGGGACGAGCTTGGTGAAGATGTCGGAGGGTAGTTTGGCGCAGTAGCGGTTGACGAGTGAGATGGCGGTGGTAATGGAGACGCTGGCGGGGGCTGCGGAGCCGTCGCCCGCGGGCACCACGTAGGGTGGAAGCATCTGCTCCGCTTCGCTCACCCAACCGTCATCCAGCTCTTCGGCTGGCGGGTTCCCACTGTTCTCCGCGTGCTCCTCCAAGATTGCCTTCAAATCTTTTGCTTTCTTCACCCATCTCTCTTAGAACAATTAATGAAGAATTCTGACCTCGATCTTGGCAAAGTTGTTGAGCTTGGCGATGAAGTCGGTCTTGTTGGCCTTCTCGACGAGCATGATGAAGCGGGAGCCTTCCTTCCGGGCGCGACCGCGGGACTGTACGTAGGAGCGGTAGTCCTTGGGCTGGTCGAAGCGGAGGACGAGGTTGCAGTGCCGCACGTCCACGCCCTCCTCCAGCACCGACGTCGCGATCAGCAGGTTCAGCTGCTTGCAACGGAACTGACGCAGCACCTTACAACCCACACGCTTCTTCCCAGGCAAGTCTAAAGGTTTGCCTGCCTGTTCCATGCGCTTGTGAAGTCCGATGGCCTCCTCGGTGTCCATGTTCCAGCCGCTGACGCCGATGACGTAGTCCAGGCGAAGGTAGCCGAACGTCTCCGGCTCCAGAGCCTGCACTTTCCGCAGTATCATCTCAAACCATCTCCCTTTACTCCTCAATGCTTTCTTCCTCTCAAAACTCCGCTACTTTGAGGACGTGAGCCACGTTGCGCTGCTCCACGAATACGATGCCCGAGAACTCGTCCGCATTCTTTCGCCGCCTGCCAATATCTCAATTATGCTGGAACCCTAGTTCTTTTGAAATAAAATGGCTTGTGAACCCATTGTTGCCTTGAGAGGTCGTAGCAGGAGTTTGAGGCGTGTCCTTGCGATTGGCAGGGCTGAGATTGCGCAGGACCTCGATTAGGCGACGGACCTTGTCGGGCACGGCTTCCTCCAGCTCTTTCAGGGAGTTCACCGAGGACATGGGCGCCAGCAGTGTCTGTCAACCTCCTCCTTCTCAAAGGCACCAGCAAAGGACATAAGGAAGGAAGGGCAATGATGCCTTGGCGGCTCGGATGTAGGTGAGTGCCATGCAGATGAACAGCTGCTGAAGCTCCGTCATCATGTAGTTGTTCAGCTTCCGCAGATTCGTCTCCCGCTGCCCGCAAACCTTCCACGCTGCCCTGCCAAACATCTTGTTCAAGCCCCTCCTTGTATTCAAGCCTGCTTCGCTCCCAACCAAGGACCCAGGGTGTCAAGAGTGCTGCGAATCTTGTTGAGGTCCTCGTGGTAAGGCTTGGTGGGGTCGATGTCCAGCTCCTTGTGGAAGACCGCATCCTGGAGCCCCGTTTGCAGATTAGCCGGTGGATGAAGGTGGGAATGGAAATGAAGGAAGTATACGCGACTGAAGTTGAGAGCTTTGAGGAGAAGGGCACTGATATGGGTGGCGATTGGGTCCGGGTGGTAGTCGTGACAGGAGACGAGGAGCGGCGTTGGCTTCGCTCCGTACTTGCTCAGCTGCGTCACATCCGACGCCGTCTCTCAAAGACAGGGAGTTAATTAGCCTGGGGCAGGAAAGGGAGCAGTGAACCAATGCGAGCAGCAAGGGCGGACTCCAGGTCGGCGATCTGAGCCTTGAGGGCTTCCGGCTTGCAGTTGACCCCGATCACGGAAGCTGTCAGGCCCAATACCCGCGGTCTCTCATCTACAATCACTTTCCCATACAATTCCTAACAAGGACATAAATGATAGTGGATGAAAAACAGCAGGATGAGATAAGGAGATGAAGTGACCTTGAGGCTTGTCTTTGACGAAAGCCTTGTAGTGCTGCATCAGTTTGCGGTAGGGATGGTTGACGCCGCGAGCATGGTGACACTCGTCCAGGACTAGGCACCTGATTCGCTCCCAGGACAAGAAGCCGTGATTCAGCAGATCCACGAAGATCTGTGCTGTCATCACCAGCACCTACCCGCCCCAACCATTATGCTTGCGTTTCTAGTGAGGGAAAGAGAGATGAGAGTGAGTAACTTGATTGTCGCTGAGCTCCTGGATCCATCGGTGCTCGTTCCAGAGGTCCACATTGCGCCCGCTGTGGTACTCGCCCACGGAGAGGTCCGAATGGTTCCGGATCTGCTCTGCCTGCTGCTTCACCAGAGCCACTGCAACATTTTACATGCACCCTCCCAACCGCAGTAGGATTGAGGCTAGAGGAATGGAACCCTTGTCAACGATGAAGAAAGATCGGAGTGCCTGAGCGTTCCAAGGCCGGCGGAGCGGAGCGGCGAGCTCTTTGATGAGCATGACGCCAATGTAGGTCTTCCCAGTCCCGGTGCCCAGCGGCACGATGATGTTACGCTCCAGCGCCTTCTCCACAAGCTCTTGCTGCATTCCATACCTCTTTTTCACCCCCAGGGTTTAAGGCATTCCCAACCTGGTAGGCTCGTGGTGTGAAGAACTGGGTGTCCAGTTCTCGTTGTCGAAGAACCATCTTGCACTGCTCTCTTCCTCGGCTGGAAGAAAAGGCGGAGTTTGAAAGTGTGAGCGGGGTGGAGGTGAAATGTGCGCAGAAAGGAGCAGCTGTGCCGAGATGCTTGTGCGCAGGGTGCGCCAAGCGTTAATTAGCCGTTCCCGCTGGGGGATAGAGAAAGCAGAGATGGAATGGGGGTTGCCTTGACGAGGAGGTGAATTCAGCTGGCCCCTGTGAGACGGTAATGGTGAAAAAGAATGCATGCGGGAGGATGTTGCAGAAGGTAGGCTAAAAGAGTGCATATGCGTCGTCTGCGCGGATCAATGGAGTAGCGTGGGAGAGAGAGAAAAGGAGGCTGGTGTTGGGTGGGAGGGAGTGAGGGGAGCTTTGGGGATCGGCTAGCCAATGGCTGACGAGCACGCAACAGCGCCTAGTTACTTCACTCCCCCTATTTATGCCTTCACTATTATGCCCCCCTACTTTTTAGTCGCTTTGCCCAGATTTTCCTATTGCTTGCCCTATTTGAATAATTATTATGCTGCAAAAGTGTGGGTTTGTTGAGGTAGGCTAGATTTAGCGAGGACGGTGGCGCTGGTCGGGGGTAGGTAGAGAAAGAATAATGTGGCTGCGTCTGGGGGCGTTCCTGCGACGGTGCCAGGTGGCGTGGAGCGGTCTGCTGCTGCTGAGTCTGGTGCTGGACGCGCTGTTGGGCGGGGCTCAGGAGGAGATCTTCATTGGGGACCGCATCCTCGACGCCGTCAACTGCGGCGGCCCCGCCCACACCGACTCCGCCGGCGTTCGCTACCGTGCCGATTCAAACCCCACCGGCACTGCCTCCGACCACGGTCGACGATACCTCATTTCTAGGGTTCTCTCTCTCTCTCTGCCTCCTCCTAGAAACAAGGTCTCCTGCTTAGGTACATGCGGGGGACCAAATATTGTACCAAACGGAGCGTTATCACCTAGAGGACTTCCAGTACAGCTTCAAGGTCCCCGAAGAGGGTGATTATGTCCTCGTCCTCAAGTTTTCTGAAGTCTACTTCACTGCGCCTAATCAAAAGGTTACCGCGACCTCATCTGAATTTGGAGAAGTTATGATTGCGGTTTGAGATTTTTGATGTCAACGTGAACGGAGTGCCTGTAGCCTCCGACTTGGACATATTCTCTAAGGTCGGCCATGGAGTGGCTCATGACGAGCAAATCCCATTCACTATCAAGTTCACCTGCTTCCCAGAGTGAAAGAAAGTAGAGGAGAGGGGCAAATCTGCAGAGGCGGTGAACTGACGATAGGGGGAATGAGCGTGGACTACACGCGGAAGCTTCACGTCAACTTCGTCAAGGGCGCCGCTGACAACCCCAAGGTCAACGCCATCTACATCTACAAAGGCCAACCAGAAGGTTTCTAGCTTACCATGCAACTGATGGCGGAAAGATAAAGAATGTTGTCAGATCTCCCGCAGCTGGGGGAGTTGGGGGGAGAAGTGGAGGAGGAGGAGGAGAGCGGGCAAGAGCGACTGCTTGAGGAGCCAGCTGTAGCGGAGAGGTTGGCGGGGGAGTCTGAAGAGGAGGCCGCCGCCAGACGTGCCAAACTCGCCTCCGGTCCAAAGACACCCGACCCTTACTCTATGCAAGACCAGGTGCCCTCCACATCCCCATGAGGAGCCAGCTGTAGCGGAGAGGTTGGCGGGGGAGTCTGAAGAGGAGGCCGCCGCCAGACGTGCCAAACTCGCCTCCGGTCCAAAGACACCCGACCCTTACTCTATGCAAGACCAGGTGCCCTCCACATCCCCATGAGGAGCCAGCTGTAGCGGAGAGGTTGGCGGGGTAGTCTGAAGAGGAGGCCGCCGCCAGACGTGCCAAACTCGCCTCCAGTCCAAAGACACCCGACCCTTACTCTATGCAAGACCAGGTGCCCTCCACATCCCCATGAGGAGCCAGCTGTAGCGGAGAGGTTGGCGGGGGAGTCTGAAGAGGAGGCCGCCGCCAGACGTGCCAAACTCGCCTCCAGTCCAAAGACACCCGACCCTTACTCTATGCAAGACCAGGTGCCCTCCACATCCCCATGAGGAGCCAGCTGTAGCGGAGAGGTTGGCGGGGGAGTCTGAAGAGGAGGCCGCCGCCAGACGTGCCAAACTCGCCTCCGGTCCAAAGACACCCGACCCTTACTCTATGCAAGACCAGGTGCCCTCCACATCTCTATTCAACACTTGCACAGCCCCAGCCAAGAAGGAAGTGATTTGGTCTGCAGAGTCAGATGCTGATTCCGATTCTGGTGGTGGTCCTGGCATTTTTCCCAGTGCTCTTCTGCCTCTGCAAGCTCTAAGCACCGCAGCTGCAACATTCACTGCCTTCTTGCACCAGCCAAAAACCGCCCTCTTCACAATTCATCGCCCTTCTTCGCACCAAAAAAGCTCCTCCTTCCTATCCATTTCTGTTGTCGTCCGCCATGTTCCGTTTTCAATCGAACGCCCAATAGCGATTGATTTCTTTCGAAGCTCTATTGCTGTTTTGCCGGGAGCCAGAGCTTTCCTATTGCTCGGATTTGCGCCCTGTGATAGCAGTGCCCGGCCATTCTTCTTTTGCCATGCCCAGAAACAAACCAGAAGCAATCCTCATCTTTCTTTCCATGCATCAGAGTTGGAACTAAGAAGATGGAGCAAGAATATAAAATTATCGTCGTTTCTTCAGCAATAATTGGCGAATAGCTCTTCTGCGCCAAACGGCGAGTGGAAAAAGGACGGCGTTGATTAGGTACATCGTCACGCAAACCAAACACAGGGCCCCCACCTGTCTTCCTACCCTTTACTGGCATTGAAATAAACGCAAAGGGGAACCTTGAAATAAAGGATGTAAGCCAGGTACACGGAGGTCACATTGGCCACTGCTACGATGAGCAGAGTAGCGTTGGCTGCCTTCAGATTGTGCGGCAGACCTGTGGGATCAGCACTCAAGATCTTTGTGCGAAATAGGCAGGAATGTATGCGGCCCCTAGCAGGCCCCCCTGGGGGTCCCAAAAGTTGGCCCCCCTGGGGGTCCCAAAAGTTGGACCCCCTGAGGATCCCAAAAGTTGGCTCCCCTGGGGGTCCCAAAAGTTGGTTCCTGTGGGGGGCTTGTCTTATTATGCATTCAAATAACATTTTAGACTAATTTCTGTGGACCCTTACCCTGCTCAACACTAAAACCATTCAATGGCATCAAAATTAAGCAGTGCTCTTGCAGTTTAACCTTTTTGCAATGACAGGTGTGGGCATCGCAATATGGTGACATCGAGAAAGATCTGTCCATCCACCTAATAGTCGAGGAATCGCTCTATATACTGCTGTGTATTAATCCTGAACAGCAATTAATCCACTGTAATAGTTACAAAATTGACCATTCCCAACTAATCTTTGTAACATGGCACAAGTGAGTAGATTTCATTATAAGTAAAGGAGCGGGTTTCTGACCCTTAGTTAGTTACATTTCAATGAAATATTAGGCAATTGAGTAGGTATCAAAGCATAAGAAATCGTAAAATTTAATCCCGGGTCACATTTGGAACTATAGCTATTTACCTAGCCATGTATTAGCAAAACAGACTTCACAGCTGTACGATTCAATTTGTTCGGAATTTTTTAAGCCCAAGAACGTCTCTGTAGGTGCTTCCTATGACCCACAGCAGCCGTTTACAAAAAGCAACTTTCGACCCCTGTGTTATAACTTTTTCTAATTACTGTTCTGGCCCCCGTCCCCATGTTAAAGAGCGATCCCTCCATTATAATAATAATAACAAATACACCTCCATGATGGTGACATGGGAGAATTCTTAAATTTTAAGCAAGGTTTTTTAATGAGCCTTCTAATTGCCTCTTTCTGCTCGCCACCCTGCTATGGGAGCTCAGCAGAAATAATTTGTTCTCGAGTTATAACCCAGAAACCTAATGTTTCAATACCCAAAAATTGAGTTAGGGGTTATTATTGGGAAATTGGCTCAAATTTTGGGCCACATTAGGTAAATTTTGGTGCTGAACACAAATCTATCCATAAAATTGAAAATATCCCGCAATTTTGCACAAATCCAGTAGCCTGATGTTTCAAAAATTAAAACTTGAATTTTAGCTGTTTCTACTAGTAATTCCTCTGAATTGGAGAGGGGTAAGGGTAAGGGTCTGAGCAGGGTAAGGACCCACAGAAATTAGTCAAAAATGTTGTTTTAATGCTAAGACAAGCCCCCACAGGGGCCAACTTTTGGGACCCCCAGGGGGGCCAACTTTTGGGACCCCCTGGGGGCCCAACTTTTGGGATCCCCAGGGGGGCCAACTTTGCATTCACTTTGCTAAAGCGTTGTTCATGCCAGCCCAATTAGTTCCTCCATCAATCCTTCCTTATTTCCAATTCAACCAATTCAGTGAGCCAGGATCATCCTACATTCATGCTCAGAAAGAGTCAGCCCAATATTAGCCTACCTCCCTGCATACTCAGCAACCTCATGTTTCTAAATATGAACAAAGGAAGGTTTTTAGTAGGTCTTTTAATTTTTTGAGGAACATGGAAGTTGTGATTTTTGCAGTCCTTGATGGAGAAGATGTGGGCAGCCTTGTCTTGGGCCTCGCAGATCATCTCATTCCTCAGGGCCAGGTCAGCAGCCACACAATCATCGCTCTTTGCAGGATTGACACAGTGTAGCAGTTTGGCTGACGCCGCTTGCACCAAGTCTGACAGCTCTCCAATCAAGTATGAGGAGCAAGGTCTTAGCATCTGTATGAAATACTTCAGCCATTTATCAATAAATGTCCATCCATCATAAATGCCATTGAATGGTTTTAGTGCTGAACGTGGGTAATGACTCGCAGAAATTAGTCTATAATGTTGTTTTGATGCATGTTAAGACAAGCCCCCACAGGGGCCAACTTTTGGGACCCCCAGGGGGCCCAACTTTTAGGACCCCCAGGGGGGCCAACTTTTGGGACCCCCAGGGGGGCCTTCTAGGGGCCGCATACATGCCTCGAAATAGGAGGAAAGTGGGCAACTAAGAAGGATGAGAATGGAGTAGATGAGGAGGCCGTAGACGGGATTGCGCTGGTTCAGCAAATGCTCCTCGCCAAACAAAGGGGCCACCAAGCCCAGTCCTTTGCCCCATCTGCGGAAGAGGCGGGTGATAGGGAGGAACGGCCAAGATGGTGATTGAACCTGGAGAATAGAGCCTTGGAGCAGCTGATGTACTCGCTGAGATCGCAGTTTGGCTTGTACTCTGGGTTGGCGTCGAAATGCAGCTCCACAAACAGTGCATAGGCTGATACCAGCAAGCCCAGGAATGAAATACCTACCTGAAATATGCCCTTCATTATTTGGATGAATGGACCTACGGGTAAAATTGTACCTGGATATATTGAATTCCAAGGCTGCGCTGAATTGCTCCCATTTGTTGGTGGAATAAACGTTACTAGGAAAACAGCGTTTGATTGACGCGTCCAATTGTCAAGTCGTCTGCGCAGTTTTGGCCTAACCCACGCCGTGAGGCAAAGCTATGCAGAGGCAGTGATGTCTAGTTCAAACTCGAGCATGCCATCGACATCCTCAGCAAAAAGTGAAGAAGATGCCGCACTTGAGAGGTGGGTATAGTAAAGGACGGGTGAGTGAGAAGAATGGATGGAAGTATTGCAGAAAAGCGAAGGAGCTGCTGCTGCAGGAGGCAAAGCGGGGCCGTGAACGTGAGAAAACAATGGGTACCCAAGGATGGTTGGCCTTTCAGAACCTAGCCTTTCAGAACCTTTCAGCCATTCCTTAGAATTAGAACTATCATGTCATTGACGAACAGAACATTTTTGACTTTTATTGCTGGTTAAAAAATACTAAAAGTTTGGAATCGGTAAAAATTTTTCTCTGAATTATCGATATAACTAGATTGTGAATAATGAATGAAAATAAATTTGTTAAGGGTGAAACCGAACGTGGGCAGTGCGAACAAACGCTTCCTGCGTAACATCCTACGAAGGCCTGCCACGGAAGGAGTAAGAAGCGAGAGTGCAAAAAGAGAAAAGGAGCCACGGATTCAGCGCCCGGAGTCTTCATCCAAACCCCAGAAACTATGTAGCACCTACAATTCCCATGATAAAAAGGCTTCAACAAGCACAGAAACTATAACCATTGACTGAAATTTAGCTTTTTACTGAATTGATTTTAAACTGCTATGTACTGATTTATGTTAGGCTATTACTGATTTGTGCAATGTTTGCTGTTTATCATTCACAACAAGGTATTCTTGGCGGTTGCCAAGATGCGCGGCCTCACCACTAGACACCACCTAGATGAATATGCATGCCAAAATTCAACAGATTTCAGTGAAAAACCATGAATTATGCATGTTCCGATTTTTGAAACATCAAGATTTTGGGTTTTTGCCTATAAATCGAGAAATACTAATTATTTCACAAATTCCTTTTGCCAGCTTCAAGATATTACTTTCTCGGACGTACATACCAAAAATCACCTAATTTCATTAAAAAACCATGGACTTATGCACAGGGTTGCCACACTTGCCAATTTCTTACAGAATAAAATCAAAATAAAATCTGGCCTCCAAAATTTATAGAATAAAATCAGAATAAAATCTGGCCTCTGAAAATTACAGAATAAAATCGGAATAAAATATTTTATTAACAGAATATATTCTGTAATGATATTCCAGATTCTGACAACGATTTTTAAAGGTGAGGTGTTATCTGGGCCAGGTAATGCCTGGCCCCCATGCATCTATTTAGGAAATTCAATTTGCTTGACAAGTGTAAGTTCCAACCAAGACTAGGCATCGATCGCTTGGGGGCCAGGCATTACCTGGGCCAGGCATTACCTGGGCCAGGCATTACCTGGGCCAGGCATTACCTGGGCCAGGCATTACCTGGGCCAGGCATTACCTGGGCCAGGCATTACCTGGGCCAGGCATTACCTAGGCCAGGCATTACCTGGGCCAGGCATTACCTGGGCCAGGTATTACCTAGGCCAGGCATTACCTAGGCCAGGCATTACCTAGGCCAGGCATTACCTGGGCCAGGCATTACCTGGGCCAGGCATTACCTGGGCCAGGCATTACCTGGGCCAGGCATTACCTGGGCCAGGCATTACCTGTGCCAGGCATTACCTGGGCCAGGCATTACCTGGGCCAGGCATTACCTGGGCCAGGCATTACCTGGGCCAGGCATTACCTGGGCCAGGCATTACCTGGGCCAGGCATTAACTGGGCCAGGCATTACCTAGGCCAGGCATTACCTAGGCCAGGCATTACCTGGGCCAGGCATTACCTAGGCCAGGCATTACCTGGGCCAGGCATTACCTGGGCCAGGCATTACCTGGGCCAGGCATTACCTGGGCCAGGCATTACCTGGGCCAGGCATTACCTGGGCCAGGCATTACCTAGGCCAGGCATTACCTGGGCCAGGCATTACCTGGGCCAGGTATTACCTAGGCCAGGCATTACCTAGGCCAGGCATTACCTAGGCCAGGCATTACCTGGGCCAGGCATTACCTGGGCCAGGCATTACCTGGGCCAGGCATTACCTGGGCCAGGCATTACCTGGGCCAGGCATTACCTGGGCCAGGCATTACCTGGGCCAGGCATTACCTGTGCCAGGCATTACCTAGGCCAGGCATTACCTAGGCCAGGCATTACCTAGGCCAGGCATTACCTGGGCCAGGCATTACCTGGGCCAGGCATTACCTGGGCCAGGCATTACCTGGGCCAGGCATTACCTGGGCCAGGCATTACCTGTGCCAGGCATTACCTGGGCCAGGCATTACCTGGGCCAGGCATTACCTGGGCCAGGCATTACCTGGGCCAGGCATTACCTGGGCCAGGCATTACCTGGGCCAGGCATTAACTGGGCCAGGCATTACCTAGGCCAGGCATTACCTAGGCCAGGCATTACCTGGGCCAGGCATTACCTAGGCCAGGCATTACCTGGGCCAGGCATTACCTGGGCCAGGCATTACCTGGGCCAGGCATTACCTGGGCCAGGCATTACCTGGGCCAGGCATTACCTAGGCCAGGCATTACCTGGGCCAGGCATTACCTGGGCCAGGTATTACCTGGGCCAGGCATTACCTAGGCCAGGCATTACCTAGGCCAGGCATTACCTGGGCCAGGCATTACCTGGGCCAGGCATTACCTGGGCCAGGCATTACCTGGGCCAGGCATTACCTGTGCCAGGCATTACCTGTGCCAGGCATTACCTGGGCCAGGCATTACCTGGGCCAGGCATTACCTGGGCCAGGCATTACCTGGGCCAGGCATTAACTGGGCCAGGCATTACCTAGGCCAGGCATTACCTAGGCCAGGCATTACCTGGGCCAGGCATTACCTGGGCCATGCATTACCTAGGCCAGGCATTACCTAGGCCAGGCATTACCTGGGCCAGGCATTACCTAGGCCAGGCATTACCTGGGCCAGGCATTACCTGGGCCAGGTAATGCCTGGCCCAGGTAATACCTGGGGTCATGTATCGCCTGAGGTCTAGATTCTGTAAGGATTTTGAACGATATATTTTTAAATATTCTGTAAGGAATTTTTAGAGAATAAAATCGGAATATAATCTGGACTTCAAAATTTATAGAATAAAATCGGAATAAAATCTGCCAATTTTTAACCTTACAGAATACTATGGATTCTGGGTTTTCAGAATACAGAATAAAATATTCTCTAAAGATTCCGGCAACCCTGCTTATGCATGATCAAATTTTTGAAACATCAAGATTTTGGGTTTTTGACTATAAATCAATAAATAATAAATATTTCGAAATTTCCTCTTGCCAGCTTCAAGATATTTCTTTGATGGACATACCTGCCAAAAATCTCCAAATTTCATTGAAAAACCAGTGATTTATGATTTTTCGTATTTTGAAACATCAAAAATTTAGGTTTTGCGCGAAAAACGCAAAATTACGCCAAGCGCAAAAAATGGTCCCGAGCCACCACCCAGACGGACTTTCATGCAAAAAATCAGCCAATTTGGTTGAAAAACCGCGGAGTACGAGCGCGACAGGGACATATATATATATATATATACTAGTAATATTGGTGAGGGGCCGCGCTTCGCGCGGCCACAATCTGCAAGTTGCTGCAGAGCAGAAAAATTTATAGAACAGTGTAATGATAAATTCTGCAAGTTTCATTTACAAAATTTGCTAAGTCAATTATCTCAAATCTGCGAAAATTCATGAATGATTTAAATTGGGTTTTACCCACTTTAAAATTGCATGGATGCACATGGTAAGACAACTTACACCATGGCAAGCTTACTCCATAGTTAGACAACTATTGGAGCTGCACGGATCACATTGCCTCATATTCCCTCTAAATGCTGCCTTAAAACATCAGCTCCCTGAGTAGACCTGAAATCTCGAAAATTGACTTTACTCAATGAGGTTTTTTTAGAAATATCTTAATCTAAAGTTGAAAAAGTAAAGCAGTGGTCCTAAAGAGAATTGTTTTGCCTTGAATTTAAAAAAAAGTCCGCCAAGAATTGTTGAAAATTGGCTGAGCAATGAAGTTTCAAAGTTGAAAAATGTTGAAAATTAGCACATTTTCGACGATTTCTTTATTTTCTAGATTTCAGGGACAGGTGCAGCGATATGCCAGAGATGGTTCAATCCAAGATCTATCCAAAATGGTATCACATGCCAGGATAGGTGGAGAATCCAGTCGGCCCGAGGTACCCTCCCAAAATGGGGTCACGCACATATAATAAGATATATATATGCGGAAAGATGGACGCAAAAATGGGGTAACTGCTTAAGCTGGCCTTGGCCGCCCGCCGCTTTGGGCAGGGCGCCAGAGCTCCTCCGGCCTCCGGGCACGGGTGCTACGGCCCCTACGCTTCGCCTAGCATGCTTCGCATGCTAGGCTACGCTCCGGGGCCTCCGCACCCATGCCCTCCGGCCTACGGAGCTCTGACTGCCCTGCCCTCCGCGGCAGGCGGCCTGCGGCCGCGCAATAATCATTGAAAATAACTAGCCAGTATATATGGGCAGAAAATAAAACTTACCGGTACAAAGCATATCTATCGACTCGTTTTTCGACTATTGGTAGAACTTTGCAAAATTAGTAGCAAAAATTGGCTAAGCTCTCAAAACATTGGCCGAGCATACTTTTAGAATTGGCAAAAAAAAGACCTGAAGGAATGGGCAGAAGAATGCTAGTGGAAGGGATAAAGAGAGAGAGAGAGCAAAAAAGAGAAAGGTATAAAAGCGGGGAATAAAAGTAGCTATGAGGGTGAGTCATGGGGGAGGGGCCAGAAGGCTCGTCCGTTGGTGGCCAGGCGCTTTTCGTTGAGGAGGCGGACGAAGGCACGAATGGGCGGCCAGTTGAGGAGATCCCCGCGCTCTCGCAGCTCCAGGAACAGAGCGTCCATCACCATGTTCAACGACTGGAACGCCAGGCTCTTCTTACGACGCTCCCATCTACAACTCTCTCTCTCTTCTTACACCCCCTTCTCAGAGTTTAGCAGAACACTCACCGGTCAGCCATAATCTTGACCATTTGGTCGGTGGTAATGCGATGAGCCCAGGAGGAGTTGTCGGCGCGGAGGTTTGCCTTCTGGAAGAGAAGCAGAGATTGTGTGAGGATGAGGTAGGGATGAGTTGAAAAGGCGCCTGTTCGGTGAAGGTGAGGAAGTCGAGTTCGGCCATGGACTTTCCGCCGGTTCGACCATTGCCGTGCGAAAAGCCTTCAGTGCTCTGCATTGTGTAGCTGTAGCTCCTCAGGTAGCGAGTGAACAGACGCAGACGCTCTTTCGAAGCCTGTAATCCATCATCCATTCAGCTGCAATGCTCTCATTGAGTAGGGCTGGTGACTTTGACGGATGGCTTCTCCCTTTCAGTGGCGGCGAGACTGTGACCGCGAATGATGACGGTCTGAAGGTTGAGCAGTTGAATGACACGGCCCAACTTTTCCTTCAACACCAGTAGTTCAACAGCAGTTTTGTAGCCATGTTTGGTAGAGTACCTTGGTCTCCTTGGGGAACTGTGCGAGTAGGTGCTGGGCAAAGCTGGCCACATCGGCCCAGGCAATGAGGGCTAAGGACTTCTTCCGCTTCTCCCACTGGTCTGCCAGTCGGGACAGCTCCTTCCCTGTCTTCGCCATCCCCTCCTTCTGCATCGCAGCCCGCTGCAACATTCCCACCATCCTGTCTCTGAGCAGAGTGTAAGAAGCAGGTGACCAGGGTGGCGAAGCAGTTGAAATCCTTCAGTTGGTTGCTGGGCGCGGCGCCAGCGGAGTTGTGGATGGTTCTGCGGCGAGAAACGGGGGCTTTCCAGCCTCCTTCCTGCCTTTTCTCCTCATGTCGCCGCTTCCGGCTGCAGCCCAGCTCCTGCTTTCGCTGACGTGCTCAAAAAATTGAGATTACAATTTAGGGTTGTAGGGGGTTGTAAGAGATGGAAACGCTGGACGGGAAAAGGCAATGCTTCCTCCACGTCCTCCGAGTCCGCCCAGTCCCAGTTCGGCTCCACTTTCTCCACCATCTTTTCCGACATCCCATCGTAGCCCCATTTCTGAGCGCTGTTTCTGGTAGGCTTGAATGAAGCCTTCTCTGTGAGTTCATCCTCTGGCTCCTGAACCTATTACTCAGTGTACTGGCCTGGCTGGGGATTTCATAGAGGTCTAG
The DNA here is from genome assembly GCA_030248095.1 of Ptycholaimellus sp. GST1_10. Lineage (NCBI taxonomy): Eukaryota > Metazoa > Nematoda > Chromadorea > Chromadorida > Chromadoridae > Ptycholaimellus > Ptycholaimellus sp. GST1_10. Next base: position 43,083 of record JASANA010009636.1, on the reverse strand, counting down.
CCAGCTTTATGAGTGGAGGCAGAAGTGGGGGTTGCATGGGCTCCGGCGGTGGAATGAACTGAGAGCCTTGCTTCAGTGGCGGCCAAATTTCACGCTACATTCAATCTCATCACTTCCTCATTTGGTAATCAGAGAGAGTCTGGAAACCGTGGCTCTGGACTTGACTGGCAGGCGAATGGTGAGCTGATTGGACTGGCTGTTGCCCAATACGGACACAGTCTTTCCCTCTAAACAGTTGGGACGAAAGATGAGGAATGAGAAGAGTAGGAGATGAACCGAATCCCGGTGCCATACGAATGGCGACGCAGACACTCTTCACAGGACGTTGGTCGGCCATGACTCAGGTTGGAATGAGGATGATGAGAGGTTGAGAAACTGCTCAGAGCAAATGCGCTGGCCCGCGCGAAGTCCGTCTGTCGCGCCAGGAGCTGAATCCGCCCGCTCTTCAAGCTTCATTCTGCGCAGTCCACCCGCCAGCCTCCCTGACCTTCACACCTCTTCGCTCTTTACACCCCATTTCTTTCGCATCCCCTCGGAAACAATTATGCTGAATACTGGCAAGAATTTAAGATTTACTTGCATGAATATGAAAACAATTTTAAAAACAATACAAAATACCATTCGCACAAAAATAATCCAAAAAAATCAAAATTAATTAAAACTCAATTAAAACAAGTATATGGCGCAGAGCGCAATAGGTGACCGCGGAGCTCTCAACATACCACATTTATCAACCTTTCTACCCTAAAAAGTAATGTTTCAAATGCTCTGGGACAGGTTCCACCCCTCCAGATCTTCCTAAAATGTTAATACCTTTCAGCAAAAAAAAGGTTGTCCAAATCCATTGAGAATTCACCATTTCTCAACACACCCCATTTTTCAAATTTCTACCCAAAAAAGTAATGTTTCAAATGCCCCGGGACCGTGTCAACCCCTCCAGATCTTCCTAAAATATTATTACCTTTTAGGGACAAAAAAGTTTGTCAAAATCCGTTGAGAATTGAGCATTTTACAGCATACCCCATTTTTCAACCTTTCTACCCAAAAAAGAAATGTTTCAAATGCTCCAGGACCGGTTCCACCCATCCAGATCTTTCTAAAATGTTATTACCTTTCAGCAAAAAAAAGTTTGTCCAAATCCGTTGAGAATTGAGCCTTTTACAGCATACCCCAGTTTTCAACCTTTCTACCCAAAAAAGTAATGTTTCAAATGCTCCAGGACCGGTTCCACCCATCCAGATCTTTCTAAAATGTTATTACCTTTCAGCAAAAAAAAAGTTTGTCCAAATCCGTTGAGAATTGAGCCTTTTACAGCATACCCCAGTTTTCAACCTTTCTACCCAAAAAAGTAATGTTTCAAATGCTCCAGGACCGGTTCCACCCATCCAGATCTTTCTAAAATGTTATTACCTTTCAGCAAAAAAAAAGTTTGTCCAAATCCGTTGAGAATTGAGCCTTTTACAGCATACCCCAGTTTTCAACCTTTCTACCCAAAAAAGTAATGTTTCAAATGCTCCAGGACCGGTTCCACCCATCCAGATCTTTCTAAAATGTTATTACCTTTCAGCAAAAAAAAAGTTTGTCCAAATCCGTTGAGAATTGAGCCTTTTACAGCATACCCCAGTTTTCAACCTTTCTACCCAAAAAAGTAATGTTTCAAATGCTCAAATTCCGGGTCTACCCCTCCAGATCTTCCTAAAATAGCATTACCTTTCAGGAAAAAAAAAGTTTGTCCAAATCCGTTGAGAATTCGCCCGTTCCCAGCATTTCCAGATATACATACACATATATATATATATGAGGACAAAAGTTTAGTAACCTCTATAGACCGCGGAGCGGCCCTTCGGGCCGCTCCGCGGTCAAACATAAATAGAATTGTGCGTAAAAAATTAAGAGAGCTTTTCTGATAAGGTGAAATATCTTTAAAAGGGCTACGGACAAAATTTTTTATCTCCCTTTTTTAATTTTTTTTATGAAAAGTAGACATGTTTTTAAGACTTTTCGTAGAGTATGAGTAGTCAAAACTCAAAATTCTAGTTTTTGGCGAGTTTTTGAAGGTAAAAAAAATGGTCGATTTTTTAATCATCTATAACTCTCGATCTACTCAACGGATTTGAATGATTTGACCACCAATCGAACCGGCTCAATAAGAAGAATATTTTATTTTTTTGTTTATCTTTCTAAGATCATTTCCTGCCGAGTTATTTGCAAAAAATCATTTTTTCAGTTTTTAATATTTAAAAAAATTTGTAATTTCGAAGTAAAAATTTTATTTGCGCCAGACGAGACCCATTTTTTCTGAAATTTCAGGTAATTTTACACATATGTACCATTCCATAACTTTAAAAGCCTTGTACCATCAGAGATATTTCAGTTTCAAAATGAAGTTGTAGCAGATCGACAGTTATAGATGATTAAGTAATCGGCCGTTTGTTTACAATCAAAAATTCACCAAAAGTCTTAAAAACATGTGTACATTTCGTAAAAAATATAAAAAAGGGGGGTAAACATTTTTGTCCGTCCCTCTATTTCAAACATTTGACCTTTTCAGAAAAGCTCTCTTCTTAATGCCTAGCCCGAGCTTGAAATATTGCAAAAAATAGCAAAACGGCCTCATATTGAAGGCCTGGGGTAAAGCAAAATCCCCCTAGGTAGCCGTGAGGAAGAGCAAAACCCCCTGCTGCAGAGCTGCGCACGGGTGCAGTTCCCTTGGCAATCCCCAGTTGGAGTAAAACCCCTCGTGGAGCTGCTGTGCAGGTCCAGAGTTACCTCTGCAGACCAAGAAAGCCCGTAGATTTCGGAGTCTGTCGTACGGGCATCCCGCCACGATTCTCAGGAGGTGCTACTGGCAACCGCGGCCGCCATCACAGGAACCCAGCTCCTAGTCCACGAAATCTACTGCATTCGAACTTGTATTTATTAAACCTGAGAACTGTTATAACATCAGCCTCCTGGGTAGAAAGTGGCAAAGTGCGCACTTGATGTGAATACGTACATTTGCTTGAGCGAATGACTGAGTGTGTGTGTGTGTGGTGTGTGACATACTGCACTTACTGCTGATGCGTGGAGTGTGTTCGACGTTATGAGCTACCATTCCTTGGAGGGGTACAAGTTCGGCTTCTTCCTCACATTCTCCTGCTTGTGGTCTGGAACGGCATAAATAAAATGGCAGGTTGGTTACTAGAACACAGGTTTCAGACCCCCATAAATGGAGTTTTGTCTTTGCAGCGCGCCTATGCATTTAATGGGTCATTTCCATTGTCTAAACAGGAATATTGCACATGAATATTGCTTATTTGCTTTGCAATTTCGTGGTGATGGATCTTTCATTAACAATAAGCAAAATCTTTTTTGTCTCTGAATGTCAATTTTTGCCTCAATAAATTTCTTCTGACCCGTATCAATCTAGCTGTGTGGTTTTTAGATTCAATTTTGTCCTTTGAGTGGGGTAATTTTGACTGCAACGTTTCATATGCTACAACACTGCCTATGCTACAGCATAGGGAAAAACAATATCAACATTTCAAATCATTAAAATCTGTTGAGAAGATTGAGAGTTATGAATGATTAAAAAATCGGCAGTTTTTTCACATTGAAAAATTCGCCAAAAATCGAATTTTGAGTTTTGACCACTCATACTCTACCAAAAGTCTTAAAAACATGTTTACTTTTCACAAAAAATATAAAAAAGAAGGTAAAATTTTTTCATAAAAAATAAAAGAGAATCTATCAAGAACTAGGCAAAAACAAGCAAAACAATAATCGATAGACTCCATAGACAATCCAGCAGATCTGGGGCCTAAATGGGGACTGGCTCCTTGGTCTTGGAGATAAGCATCAGTCATGAGGAGAAGATCAGAGCAACATTTCCACCCACGCGTCACCAACACTCCCTCCAAGTCCTCTCTCCCTCCCACTCATGGGCTCGGAAAGCAAGGTTGAATCGTTGTCTTCTCCTCTCCCTAGCGTAAAGCTGTGGAGCGTTTAGGTGAAAATGTTGGGGGCGCTGGTGGCGCTGACGGGGCAGGCGACGCTGCAGCCGCTGCTCAGTCGCTACATCCGCGCCCGCCCCCCCGCCCTCCGCCCCCTCAACGCCGCCGTCGTCCTCGCCACCGACACCCTCAAACTCATCCTCTGCCTCGCACTCATGCTCGCCCAGCACCGCAGCATCCTCAAGTTCATCCCCCTTTTTCACTCACCTTATACCAGGGAGTTGGCAGAGGAGGGTTGTAGGGTGCTGGGAGAGATGAAGTCGGAGATCGTGCTGAAGCCGTGGCTGACGCTGAAGGCGGGAGTGCCGGCTGCGCTCTACCTCCTCCAGAACACGCTCTACCTCGTCGCCGTCAGCAACCTCTCGGCTCCCGTCTTTATTGTTCACTTTTTCTCTGCTCCCCGCCAGTTCCAGACACAAGTGTCCACTGCAGGTGATGTATCAGCTGAAAATATTGACGACAGCCTTGCTGGCCGTGAAGGTGTGAAGGCATTCCAGAGCCAATTCTCACTATGATTGCAACAGGTGTTGGGGAAGAAGCTGAGAGGTGTCCAGATCCTTTCCCTCTTCATCCTCCTGGCTGGTGTCTGCGTCGTGGAGCTGAGCGGAACTAACGACCCCAAGGTTTCCGTTTCTCCCACCTGCGCCCTCACTTTTCCTCATTTTTCCTCTATTTCAGGCTGAGGCCGGGATGAAGCAGAGCCGAACGATCGGCACTTTAGCAGTACTGACCATGGCCTGCAGCAGTGCCTTTGCAGGTTTCTAAATATTCCAACTCCTCTCAGCAGGGCACTGGGATTAGTTGGGCAGGGATATTCACGGAGAAGATCCTAAAGGACTCCCAGAGCAGCTGCTTTCTGGAGAACATTCGCCTGGAAACCAGCACCCTACCCCTGGCCGTCATCTCCCTCCTCTACAACGATTACAACACCGTCCTTTCCACCGATTCGGCTAGAAGAATATGATGAGCAATGAGCTGTTGAGGTGATGCGGGAAGGATGGAGTGTGGGCTTTGACGCTTGGGCCTGGGCGACGGCGGTGAACGGGGCTGTTGGCGGGGTTTTGGTTGCGCTGGTCCTGCGCTACGTGGGCAGCATCGCCAAGACCTTCTCCCAATGCGTCGCCATCCTCTTCACTGCTCTAGGCTCCATGCTTTGGTCCGCTCCTTTCTTTCCACTCCTCTGCCTTCCTTCAGAGAGCAGAGAGAATGGCTGCTTTGCGAAGGCTGGGAACGGAGAGTAGCGGTCTGTTCTGGCTGGGTGCAGTGGGAGTGATGGCGGCCGTTGCACTCTACAACAGCCCTGCGGCCTCTCCCCCGAAAACCACTCACCTTCTTCCGCACGCCAGACTGCCAAGAACTTCCGGATGATTCCCAGTATATATGCGCTCAGCTGTTACATGCTTTTTGCTTCTTTTTAAGGGCACCTTATCTTAGGACTTGGTTTAAAACTTCGTACGTTGTACAGATTTGAGCATGTTTTTATTCTCTTATCCGAGAAGTTTTACAAAATAGCATTATGATAGAGGAAGGCAGTTGGAGCAAATAAGCGACTCTAGAATTCTGGCCCAAAAGCATGAGGCACAAAGCTTTGTTGCGATATGACTGTGTTCAAGGCAGTGGCGGGGAGGGTTGGTTTAGAATGGGTTTGTGAGGCGCTGATGCATTTGGGAGGCGTTCTCTCCCTTGCGAACGACGAAATCGAAGCCGCGCTTGGCCTCCAACTTCTTGCCCATCAGCACCTCCGCTATTCGCACCATCGAGTCCGTCACCGGCGTCTCTATCCCGTACCTGATTCAACCATAGAGTATGAGAAGAAGTGAGAGTGGGAGGAGTGAGTGAGACCGCTTTGCAAGGTTGGTGATGGGTATGAGGACGAAGCAGACGTCCTCGTTGAGGTATCGGTTTTCCAGTGCGGGTGGGGCGCGGAAGTAGGTGTAGTAAGCGGCGTTGTGAATGTGGTCGTAGGTGTTATCGTAACCGGACTCCCCGTACCAGCTCTTGTGGATCTAGTGGTAGAGAAGCTTCTTGAGACAGGATGAGCAATGAAGAAGTGAGGGAATACGTCGAGGAGTTTTCGGGTGGAGAAGCCGAGCATGTCGCCGACTTTCATGCGCTCAGCGTCAACAGCCTCCATCAGCTTGCAGACAGATGGGGAGCATCCTTCGGTGTAGAAACTGAAGTCCCCCTTCTTGACCTCCATCCACCCCGTGTTCAGCAGCACCGGCGGAGGATGCAGAATCATGTTCATGTTGCAGAAACCTGCAGCTCTTTGAACTATGCCTTTCTAAGATTTCCTGCTGCATGGGAAAAAGGACCGGCTTCCATGACATTGGCGTTCTTGCGAAGATTGAGCTTAAAGGCGGGTTTGAGGGCGTCGAGGACGGCGTCGGTGTGGGCGGCGGGCAGAACGCCGGCGTTGAGTTCGATCTTCATCCCAGAGATGAAGACGTTGTTGCCAGGTAGGCGTCGACAGGCGTAGGGGATGCTGTCCGTGTCCACCAAGTCCAGCTTCAGCTTCGACTTCGCCTCCTACAATTCTCCCTCCTTCCAGCTCAAGAGCAATGGACGGGAGAGCAAAGAACCTCAAGGACGGAGGCGTACTGGAGACTGGCGAAGTTGCCGGGCATGCTGACGATGATCTGACCGTCTCGGAGGTGGGGGAGAGCGAGGCGAAAGATCGGCACCTGCCCGAAGGCCGGCACTATGATGATGATCACCTCTCCGAACTTCACCGCTGCATCGATCTCGCTCGTCACTAGGTCCAGCTTCACAGTTCCGCTTATTATAGCCTGGTGAATTCAATTGGCTATTCATCGGCGTTTTGACAAAGTTCTTGCGATGAAAATACTGGTTGGGAATAATGGAATGGATAAAAACCTTAAAATCCCCATCAGCTTGGACGGCGATAAGTTGGTTGTCGGCCTTTTGCACAGGCTCGATACTCTGCTTGAAGTCGGGATGCTCATAGAGGGCCACATTGAAGCCCATCTGCTTCAGGTGGAAGGAAATGGCAAAACCCGCATTTCCAGCTCCCAGCACACTCACCGATTTCACCACCATTCTTATCCTTCTTCTATCCTTATCACGCTACAAAATAGCCTCCTAATTCTCTGTTTGACCCTTCCAGGCCCAGTCCTTAAGCAAAGAAAGACTTCGGTGAGTAAATCACGCCACCATGACGTAGAAGGGTAACGTAAATACTGAAATAGACAGGAGCAGTAGTAGGTGGACTGGCGGGAGAAAAGAGGTGCATAATTCATGTTCATGGCAACGGAGGTCCTATTTCCCCTCCCTTCAGAGCCTATGGGACAGGAGCTGGGTGCGTGAGGGCAGGGGGAGGGAAGGGCGAGAATGAAGTGTGTGCGAATGAAGTGGGGGGTGCGGGGGGTTCGGGGCTAGACTGAAGCTGGGCGATCAACAGGTCTGTGAGCTAGAGAGCGTCTGTGGCCAGACAGCCCCTGGTAGTAAAGCTCGGCCCTGAATCCCAGATCCTCCTCCCCCTCCCCCCCGCAGCTGCTGCTACTCTTTCACTCAAAAACCCTGTTTTTCCAGGCAGAGGGCCTCACTCTCCGCTGCTCAACTGCAGGCCACTGCCTAATTCGCCAGTGCCTAATTCCAGGGCACAACTAGTTTCGCTGCCGCCGCTCACAGTCAATGCATCCCTACCTTTTTAGGACTGGGAAAAGGGGAGCTCCAAATTTGCATTATATTATCCCTAGGATCGATACAGGAATATTTTTTTACGAAATCTGAAAACAATTGGGAGAAAGCAAAAGTGCAAAAATGGAGAAAAATATATTTGAAGTTGAGAAAAAATTGGAGAGGTAGGTGTCGTTGGTTATCTGTCTCCGGCTAAAGCGTAGAGGGGAGATTGTTTGTGAAGGAGGCATCTAGGTGGGTGGGGTCAGTGTGGGGCCCGTCAAAAGCACACAACCAGTTCTATCCACGGGCGCAGGAGGTGACCCAGACACACAGAAGGATCAATAGCAGTCTTGCCCACTCCCGCAGGTTCCATTTCCACTGCCCCTGCCGTTCTCTTCCCCCACTTTTGGGGAGAAGAGAGTCAATTACGCTGAGGACTCTTTTCTTTATCCAAAAACCTTATTTTCTCCGCACAATAAAGAGCTTTTAAAAATAGCTTCAATAGTTAAATAGCAGCCAACTGGTCAGAAAATTAGTTTTCTGAGCACTTTTATTCAAATGTACATAAATGACTATCATTTTCAACTTGCCCATTTAAATCTGGTCGAGAAACATGTGCAACATTTCTTGTTTTTCTGTGCTAATCATGCACATGTACTCTTTCAATTCAATGCGAACATACTTAAAGCTGAGCTTGTGACTATAAGTACAGATAGCAGTTGTCACTGCGGAACTGCACATTTCCAGCGCCCTGTCCAGAGGTGGGGCTGAATAAACCACTCGCAACGATAAGACCAATCGCACTCCTTTTTGAGTTAACTTCAAATAAGTATCTGATGGAGACTGACGTTTGGCACCTACGAAGTGTGAGGTGATATACTGGATGTTATGTCTATCTTTGCTGTGACTCCTCCCATGAAATTGCTCTTTCTAAAACCTCTAGAACCTGAAAAAAAGCAACCCAAAAAGCATTTTGGTTCTATGCTCTTCGTGAAAAGCGGGAATGGGCCTTTGAACCTCTATTCCAATTTTTACTGAGTGGTCATTACCTCCATTATGACTACAACAACTTCTACACCAAACTCCTTTATGCAGCATCAACTTCGAACCTTGCACTGGAACAGTAACCTCTATTCCCTCTATTCGTATGTTGTCTTTTTTGATTGGCTGTCTTTTTTGACGAGAAGGAGGCGGCTTCGAAGGGCCACTCTACATCTAAACCAGATTAGTTTTAAAAGAAAAACATTGGAATATTCTCCAATTTTTTTTACTTACGAAGACGCAATCGATACAATGAACACTGCTAGTTCTTTGAAATGAAAGGCAGTCAGAATGATTATGCCGGTAAAAAAATTTCAATTAAACGGCAGCTACTCGACCAATGCTAAAATTGCATCTTGCAGAAATACTGTCCAGCACAGTAGCAGTAATGAAACGCATATCTTTAATGTTGATAGTGAAGAAAAGTTTCAAAGGGTGTCGTTGAAGTCAGCAGCGAGTTCCATCCATGCTTGTCGAATGAGATCATCGCAATCGGGCTCACTCGGATTTTGAGAAGCTCGCCCTTGCGGAGCACCCCAACGCGGTCCTCCTCAACCCTTGCCAGTGGAAATATAACCATCTACACACCATGCTCCAACGATACCCACCTTACAGGGGCGTATTTGGGGGGGAGGCGGAAAGCCCCCCACCCTGAAACGGTCAAAGAGAGGAAAAAAAATTTGGTTTTTCAATACTGAAAATTTTTTGGCTAAAGCTTTTATCCTCCGGAACCAAAATCATACATCCGCCCTTGTCTACTAGACACCGTGCTCTTTAGATCAAATAGACGAAAGAAGGATGAAAGCAAGGCTATCGAGACCATAGAAGGGAGCAGAGAAAAAAGTACCTCGACGATGCGGCTGCTGTTTGTGAGGTGAGAGAGGGAAGAGGTTGGGATGGGCTGGGATAAGCGAAGTAGAGAGGGCGAGGCGAGCGAGGGCCAGGTTGACGTAGGCGTACTGCCAGACGTTCATGATGCTGCGCGGCCGCTGCTGCCGTATCCCACGCACCGTATCCCGCACATCCGCAAAGCCTTTCGATAGCAGCCGCCCGATTCCAATGTCCAGCGCCACTGCCACCTATACCATGCCGCAGAGCAGGTCAAAGTTTGATGGAAGGAGAGGTTTTTGAACCCCGGTGCGCCCGATGCCCGCGTGGCAGTGCACAAGGACGGGTGCAGGGACTGGGCCCAGCTCAAGGCGGAGTAGGTCGACGAAGGCAGAAGCGGTGGACTCATAGTCGTCGGGGCGGCCGGGGGGAGGCAGCGGGATCTCCCCGTCTGGCCAGCGGTAGTAGCAGATGTGAAGCAGCTCACGAGGCGCCGGCCTCGTTATCGGGTTCGTATCCTTGAAGGAAGCAGATTTGTGCTTTAGCAACGCGTTGGAAGAGAATAGAGAAACCAAGAGGCTGAGATGAGAGATGCGATAGACGGCGTTGGAGTCAGCAGAGCTCAGGCTCTCAGCATCCGTTGGGTGACATTTCAGAGCAGTGGAGAGGCAGGTAATTTTCCACGGCGCGAAGTGCTGTGTAGCTTTGTAAGTGTTGGGAAGAAGAAGCCTGGGCATAGAGGAGAAACCTTGCACTCGCCTTGTTTCAGCGGCCAGTACTGGATGGTTTCGTGGGATGGGTTGTAGGTTTTGGGAAAGAGGCGCTCCTCGAACGGCGTGTTCAGCATCAGGATTGCACCCACGCCCTCCTTAAGATGCTTGGAAGAAGCTGGAGAAGGCATAGTTCAAGACTTGGGTAAAACCTGCCAGACCATTTCCCAGAAATCGTAAGTAGAGCTGCTGTTAGGACCCTCGCAGCAGATGTAGCGACGTCCAGCCCAACCCTCTACCGAATGTGCATTCACCGCAAACGAACTGGCCTGTCACAATTTGGCATATTTATTCTTTTTCCTTTTAATTTTAATTTCTATTTATTAATTTTATTTTTAATTTTTTTTAAATTTATTATTTATTAAATTTTCTATTTCTCTTTTTCTTTTTTTTCCTATTTCTAATATTTATTAATTTTTCTATTTAAGAAAATCAAGAAAATAATGGCCACCAGTTGTTTTGCTACTTTTTGGTAGAAAAGAAGTGGGTAACTTGAATGGTGCGAGGGTTGGCGTTGGGGCGTAGGAAGGGAACGGCATTGCGACTGAGTGAAGCCTCGGGGCGAGACGCCAGCCAGTCAAACTCCTCCAGCAGGAATTGATAACCACTGCTCTGTCCGCTGCAGAATTTCGACGCAAACCTGCATGGCAAGCTCAGCATCCATTAGTTCAAATGAATTGAAACAGGAACCATTTGTGAATGGGTTGACCACCGGGTACTCGACTACCAAGCCTTCTGGCAGGTCGCTCTTGCTGTGGCGGTAACTGCTGAGGATGGGAGGGCGTCCTCATTGAGTCAGTCCGCAAAACAGTAGGAACAAAAGCTGGATCACTTGTACCCTTCGCATTATCAGCCTCAAATTGTTGCCTACTTCATTTATTACCGAATACCGACCTTATAAAGAGAGAAATCTAAGACAATTAAGAGATTAAATAATGTTTTTATCAAGAAAAGAGCAAAAAATAATTTATATGGCTAGATAACTCAGAACAGAACTTATGTGACCATAAGCTTATCTTTTCTGAAAACATGGAAGGAAGGAACGGGATGTAAGGAATAGCAAAAAATAGAAACTTGTTTTATCGCGCGAAATTTAAAAAAATGCTATCTTTTTCCATCTTAAACTTTACACTTGAATTGGACTGATTGGACTAAGACTGAACAATTGAAATGGGGTCAACATCATGCCCGCAACTGACAATTTTGAAATATTTGATATTTGAATTTTCTAACAAATGGAAGGGAGTAACTAACGTTATTGGGGATTGGCGGAATTTGATCTGGCGCGGTAGGGTGGGAGGACTGGAATCCAGCGGGATCGTGAAGCCCGGAAGACTTCTCGCTGGAGGCCGAGGTGGGAGGTAAGAAAGGCTCTGCTTGCTTCCCTAGCCCCAAACTTTCCACAGTTGCACAGTTGGCTTCCAAAGCCATTGGTTTCAAGGCCCTTTTACATTTTAGTCACACCTGCGAAATCAATTTCATGGCCCTATTTTATTTCGCAACTAAAAATGAATGAATTTCTGGTGAGCAAGGGCAATGCGAATATTTTGTGCGCGTTGTACATGAGCGCAGTGCATGTTGTTTATATTCTGCATTCTTTAGCTTTTGTGAGCGCGAGTCTTTGTTCAACCATTGGGCCATTTGTCGCTCACCAATAGGTGAAAAATAAAGCAAATCGTAAGCAAATATAAGCAATGGGAAAATTAGGCAGAAGAAGGGTGAATAAAAGACTTGAGCTGACAGCAGACGTTGTTGACAATGATGCTTTCCCTGTAGGCCTCGGGACAGGAGCCCTCCGAGTCTAGCTCCGCCACGGCCCTGTAGCCCTCAGGGCACACCAAGCAGCACAGCCCATTCTTGCACCTTCACAATCCACCCAATCCCCTCCACATGAACCAGGCGAGGCTATTAGAGTGTCAAACTTGGCACCCTTGGAGCAGGGATTGCGGGCACTGCAGAAACTCCCGCCTCGCACATCCGCCGGCGGCACGGCTGACTCCCCTTCTCCACAGGCCGCTCAAACTCATCCTTCATCCGAGCAACCTCATCTGCCAATCAACTGAGAACCTTCGCAGCAGACGCCCTTGTGACAAGAGCTGGCAGATTCACAGGCCTCGGCTCCATCCTTGCACTGGATGCCGGAGGGCAGGCGGCCTCTGGGGCACGGCCCTGAGCTGGGCTGGAAAGCTGGCTTCTTGCTCTCATTATCTTTGTTGCAAGCTAGGCAGTAGCTGACCTTAGGCGCACAACAGCGCCCGTACATGCACATGGAGCCCACAGCGCAGAGGCCGTCTAGGCAAGGGCCTTGGTCTATTTCGTCCCACTTGCACTCCTGACTCACCAATTTTATGGGCTTTTGGTGAAGCTGTGCAAAAAACACGCCTTTTTGGAAGGTGCTTTGGACGGCTTGCAGCAGGTTTGGCCACGACAGAAGCCTTCGGTTGAGAAAACGACAGCGTACAATTGGAAACATGGAGTGTGAAAAAGCAACCTGCATCACAAGTGTCCCCATTCATCTCGCTGCAACGTCCCCACGGCTTTTCGTCGATTCCACACTCGCTCGCTGCTGCTTGAGCAATGTGGCCCATTGCATAAGCATTGATAAGAATGAGTGTAAATACCTAGGCTTCCTTTTAATGATTTTAAGTCCGTTCCAGAACCTAAGTAATCCACCCTTGTTTTTTATAAGAACTGGAAGAATAAGGAACTTTGAGTGGGGATGTACGGAGGACAGCAGTATCTGGGAAGCTGAGAGGCGATAAATTGACAGGTTAAACTGGCAGTGCAATCCTCGTTTTCCTCGCAAACACGCTGCGACACTGCGCCACTCTTGCATCGCCCTATCAATGAAGGGACCGAAGTTGTCGTCAACCTTATTTTGGACCTACTTGAGCAAATCCAATGGCATCTCCATCTATTCTTGTCAGAGAAGACAAAAAGAAGTGAAGAACCAGGCCTATCGGTGCAGCAGTATGAGCGGGAGTTGGTCAGTGGTAGACAGGACTCGCCCAGGAGGCAGGCGGCTGAGGAGGCGCACTCCGCTTCTGGTTCCCTCCCATCCGGACAGAGAACACGCCTCAGTTGAACTGTTAACATCTTTCGTTTTGAAGCCTATCCCTGTCCCTTGATTTTAGCGCCCTACTCGGTGCCATAGTGCTGAGACTGGCCTGCCTGGGGCAGCAGAGGAAACCAAATTGCGTTAGTTGGCAGCTCCTTCCGGCTTCCCCGCACTGAAACTCCGCATCGCACTCCATCGCTGGCCTCCCGTCAGAGCAAAGCCTCAGCTCCTTCTCAACCTCACCTCAATCCACAGCCAAATGCTTGACTAAGGAGCAAAGCCTCTCTGCTACCCAGCTCTTGAGCGCAGCAGTAAGAGCGGGAAGGGCTGAGCGGTAGACAGGACTCCCCCATCAGGCAGGCCGCCGCGCTGTCACACTCTGCCTCTGGCTCTCTTCCATTCGGGCAGACCAGCCTTTTCACCTCAACCCCCAAACTTTTCCAACTTCAGACTTCAGTCTACACTGCAACCCTAGCGGGGGCCTTGGTGGGAAGGCTGTCTGGCCTGGGACAGCAGGCGAAGCCAGACTCTGTCAGTTGGCAGCTCTTGCCCGCCTCTCTGCACCCCAGCTCCTCGTCGCAGCCTATGGCTGGGCTCCCGTCTCTGCACCGCATTCTCACCTCCTCCACTCCGCCTCAATCATCATCTTTGATTGGACAGTGAAGGAGGGTTGAGCTACTGAGCGGGGTGCAGCAGAAGCCGGCCTCCAGACAGACTGTGTCTGGCTGAGTGCAGTGGGAGTCTTGTGCACAGGGCTGGCGGGTGACCTCCCCGTTGGGGCAGACGGCTGGAAGCAATGCTGCTGGTGGTGGGGCAGGATGAAGGCGAGAAGGAGAACCAGTGGCCTGTGCAGGGCAGCAGAGGCAGTTGCCGGCCTGGACCTCCTCACGGAAGGCGGGCGGGCAACCGGGGCAGACGGCGCCCCCCAAGGCTGGCAGTCCATTGCCGCACAAGCTCTCTCTTCCTAGCACCCGCCCATGAGCCTGTCTTTGCTTCTGTGGGAGAGAGCTGTAACTGGTTTGAGGCTGCGGCAGGGTGGGCGGAGGCAGGAAAAGCCTGGCTCTGGGTAGAAGCACCCGACGACGACCATTCAGGACGCGGCCTCGCCGACCGTAGGGGTAATAGGGATTGCGGCCGTAGGCTCCGTAGCCATATAGACTGCCCTGCCCAGAGTACCCGTACTCATAGCCGTAGTAGGCATTGCCTTGGCTCAAGGTCATGAGAAGGAGAACTAGAAGCCTCATTTCGCCCTGTCCATGCAATGATCAGTCTTGCCTTGCCCTAATGTGTGTCCAGTGTTGGTTCTGCGTTTGCATTTTGCGTAAACAGATCATCGAGAAAGGCTCCAGTTAGAATTGGAAGTGCAAATGAGGCTGAGAGAGAAAATGGGCTTGATGGAGGTTCTATTGAAGACAGCAGATGCCGAAGAGGCAGGTTGAGCGAGCGGGGCAGTCGGATTTGAGGCGACAGACTGCGGAGCTCGACTTCGTCCTCACCGCCCAGCTCCCGTCCACACACTTTGGCGCTGTACACATCCCATCCTCATTCACACTCTCTCTCCTGCTGTTAATGTAGCATAACTCAACAGTATTTGACTAGTATAGGGCGATGGGCGGAAATGAGGAGAAAGGGGAGGGGCATAGAATAGGGATAGGAAACCCTCGCAGCAGCGGTCATTGGCGCAGACGCCAAATCCACAGCTCTTGCTCGCACAACGCCCAGCGGTGACCATTCCAGCGGGGCAGGAGTCTCGGTCTCTCCTGCATGAAGGGGGCATGAGGGAGGGAGGAGAAGAAAGAAGGAGTGAGGAGAAGAAAGATGAACCGAGTGGGGAGAGGAGCGCAGCATATGCCATCCACGCTAATGGCCCCGTTCTGATTCATGGCGCAGGAGCCTGGGAACTCCTCCCTTCCCTTCACCCGACTCATCTCGTAGCCGCTAGGACACACCGGGCAGCAGAGGCCGTTTTTGCAACTCAAACCCTCTACCTCTTTTCCTCCTTTTGAACTCATTCTGCTGTTCGTGTACGAGTGTCCGGATATGCATAGCGGGGAGGAGATGCAGGTAGAAGCGGCGGCTCCGTTGGCGCACTGGGCTAGAAAGAGATAGGGGCCAGTTTTAGGATGAGAAAGATAAGAAAAGAGAAGAGAAAACCCTCGCAGCAAACGCCGTTATTGCAGTTTCTGGGCGTGGAGCACTGGCTGCCACGCTTGTCGCAGCGTTTGACGGCGTTGGTGCCGAGGTGGCATTTGCTGGATCGGGAGCCTGTTATTTGAACATCTGAGGTCAACAGGTTGTCTGGAAGGAGAGGAGATGAGGTGGACGAAAAGTGCCGCAGCAGATGCCGGCGTTCCCGTTCCCGACGCCTTCGCATGTCTGTCCGATGGGACAGAGGCCATTGACGCAGCTGCCGCTTGCCGTTTGTCCGGGAGGGCACTGGAAGGAAGAAGGAAAGGTGGCTGAAGGAGGAGAGGTAGGTAGAAAGGTAGGTGGGGAACGGCAGCGGCAGAGTTGGTCTGGCAGCAGATGCCGTTGCGGCAGGTGCGGCTGTTGGCGGAGGTGCAGAAGGTGTCGCAGGCGCCCAGCTGGGTCTCCCCCGGCAGACATTGCGTCTGTGATGGGTCTCAACTTCCCACCAGTCTCCCTCCCTCCGTCTGAGGCAGGGCAGAAGGAAGAGCAGGAAACTGGAGCAGCAGATGGCGTTTCCGATGCAAATGTCCCCGGCGGTGGGACAGACGCCGTTGACGCAGAGACCGCGCTGGAGCTGTCCCGCAGGACAACTGGCCGTGGAGCCTGAGGAGAAATAGTGAAGGGAGGAGGGGGGAGGAAGAGGGGGAGGGAAGGCAAACGGCAGCAGAAGCCATCGACGCAGGTGCTGTCGATGTCGCAGAGGCCGTTGATGCAGGCGTCCAGGCGGACGGTGTTGGCCGGGCAGGAAGATGGAAGAGGCGTTTCGCCGCAGCAGAAGAAATTCTGGCAGCTCTGGCCTGCCGGACAGGGGGTGGCCGCAGTGCAGGTGACCGAGGACAGCGTGAGGTCGGGACAGCCGCCTGAGCAACAAACAGATCTCCGGATGAAGGAGTGGAGGCGGGGTAGAGAGAAGGACCAGGGTTTCCGCAAGTCCCGCTGCTCTGGCCGGACGGCGTGAGGCAGACCTGCCCGATGCCGCACTGGAGCGCGGAGGTGCAGGGAGCGTTGAGGGAGCTGGGACAGCAGGCGATCTCGTTGAGGTTCGTGCTGGGGTTCAAGACGCTGGTGCAGAGTCCGTTAGTCCCGCAGCTAGCGCTCAGAACAGTACAGGTCACCCCTGCTGAGCTCAGCTGCCCATCGGGGCAAGTCCGCTGTTCTACAACCCTTATCGTTCCTTTGAATCGGTGCTGAAGGGAAGTTACGATTGGTTGTGGAGGGGCAGCAGACGATGTTGGTTAGCGCTGTGGATGGATTGAAAACACTGGTGCAGACGCCATTAGTACAGGTTGCACCGGCGGTAGTGCAGGAAACCGCACTATTGCTAAGCTGCCCATTTGGACAAGTAAGCTGTGCTGCAAATGAAAACCTCGGTCAGACATTCAGTAAATTGCATCTAAAAGTAGGAACGAATAGCTGCAGAAGGACAGCAGACGATGTTGGTCAACGACGTGGATGGATTAAAGACGCTGGTACACAGGCCATTAGTGCAGGTTGCGCCCGCTGCAGTGCAGGTAACGGCAGTATTGCTGAGCTGGCCGTTGGGGCAGGTGAGCTGGGCTTGGAATAGGCTAGGCTGCTGGGCTAGCAATAGGCTAGGCTAAGAGGGGGAAGGAACGATTGGTGGTAGAGGGACAGCAGACGGTGGTGGAGACGCTGGTGCCAGAGTAGAAGACGCTGGTGCAAGTCTGTCCATTCGCGCACAAGGCTCCCACTGTGGTGCAGGTGCCGGAATTGAGGAGGCCGTTAGGGCAGACTGGAAGGAGGGAAAAAGGCAATGAATGAATGGAAGGGGGCTGTAAGAGAGAGAGAGAGAATGGGGACCGGCCAAGCGGCAGCAGAAGCCGGCAGTGGTGCAGGCGTAGCCAGAGGCGCAGGTGGAGGCCGCATTCCCCACCACGCAGGTGGACGGCGCTGCGGAACCATCGGGACACGTCGCTGCTGCAAACTTCCTCCACCTACCTCCACACCCCATCACCACCCCAAGACCAGGCCAAAACTACCGTTGCTCGTGCTGGGGCAGCAGACGACGTTGTTCTGCGATGTAGATGGATTGAAGACGCTGGTGCAGACCCCATTTGTACAGCTTGTCCCTATTGTAGTGCAGGACACTGCACTATTGCTGAGCTGCCCGTTTGGACAAGTAAGCTGTGCTGCAAATGAACACCTCGGTCAAACAGTCGGTCGATTGCATCATAGATAAATGAATTTATTATATGTTATAATAGATTGTAAGACAAGCATATAAAAAGTGGAGGCCCTGATGCGGCTATTTTATCTGTTTTAAAATGACATTTTGTTGTCGACTTGTTCTAGGTCATTTTTTGACTTTTTTCAAAACTTCTCTCAAAACTTCCGAAGAAAGGGAGTTGTTCAGATCTGCAGCCTTTTTAGCGCTGGCCTTATGAGAAAATTTTCTGTGACTCAAAAGCTTTTCCGGAAGTTTAGCCTTTATCTAAAAGCAAATTCCTAGGGTGCGACAGTGCCCTAGTTATGAATGGGTGATCGAGTTTTTGGGTGGTCGCGTGTCCCGAGGTTCAGCGCCTTGGATGTTGAATGAAACCATGGACATTTATACATCAATCGAAAGCTTGTAATTTGAAGTAAATGTTTTTTTTGGTTTCGAAAAGCAGAAGGATAAAGCCTTCAGCCCCGAGAGAAACCAGGAGCCAATCTGGGAAAAACTTAGGTCACCTCTGGGGTGCAGGCGTGCTAACCACTACACCAAGATGACCCTGGTGAGGGGCACTGAATTTCCCATAGTGAAATTGAATTCACGTTTGTCTTGACAGCATTGGGCCAATCGCGTAGTCCACGCGTTAGAGGCCCTAGCCTAGCCCTAGCCCTAAGGAGATCTCGATGACGAAAATCGAGGAATTTTGATTTTAGCCTTAGAATTTTAGAAATTTTGAAAAAACCTGAAAAAAGGTAAAAATATGACTTCTCTCTCTTTGAAGTGCTCTAATTTTAGAACAAAAGCGAAATTCAGAAATCCAAGAATTACGTGTTTTAGCAAATTGCTTCAGCTTTTCAGTGGTACCATGGAGAAATTTCCCAATCAATTCAAGTTTTTTGAGAGCGATTTGGTTCGATTTTGTGCTCTACCCATTTCGCTTATGTTTCAATGAAGCCAAACAGCACATTTTTTTAAAACTGATGTGCAGGTTAGATTGTATGCAATAGGTTTGTGAGCTTTATGGGGTCTTAGAGACATCAATCTAGCTATGAATGGTTGGTGGTAGATAGTAGATCCTATGGCGCCCGCGTTATGAATGGGCGATCAAGTTTTTGGATGGTTGCATGTCACAAGCTACAACTCCTTGGATATTGGATGAAACCTATAATATATATTTCAATCGAAAGCTCTCAGTGATAACTAGATGTAGAAAATAGTGAAATTTTGATATTAGCCATGTAATTTTGAAAAAAAACTAGAAAAATTCTTATAATTCAATATTTTTTAAAAACTGATGGTCAAGTTAGGTTTGAGCTTCATGGAAAATGAAATTACCTACCAAAAACAAAAACACCAAGCGATGGATTTTCCTCAATGACAGTTTGAAACCTTGTTCATGTGGCAAGTAAATATTAAATATCTCTTCCACATAGCCAAGATCTAGACAAGTCTAAAATTCTACAGCATGAGCCACTTATGAATTGTCAATCATCAAAAAGAACTAGACTAGGTGTGACAAAATCGTGATAAATTTTGAATAATATTATAAACCATTTTGAGTTAAAATTTTAACAGGTTCGACTAAAAAATCCACTGATCATTCATAAGCAGGCGGCAATTTTGGCAAAAATTAGTGAAAGATAAAATAGAAAATATGACTTGTGAAATAAGAAAATATGTTAAAATGTAAGTAAATGCTTTGAAATAAGATTTTAAAAATTCTGAATTTTTAGGCATGATGAAGTTATAAATTTACTAAAGGAGGCGTAACAAAAGAACCCAACAAAATTGAAATTAAATCTAAAATAGAAGGGTGAAGTTAAATTTTGCTGGCATATTCTATATGATCAATTTTCATTCTAATCTGAATCACGCTTCAACTTTGAGATGAATTTTCAACATTTTACACTGTTCTATGAATAAGTACGGTTCAAAAAAAACATTTTTTAAGTAAAAACCAAAGACAAAACAAAAATAGAATAATGCAGGTGACGCCGAAAATTACAAAATTGGAACTAGAACTATTGGGCTGGCGCAAGCGAGCGTTAGCGAAGTGTCAGCGCCCAGCCCCTCTTTTCGACCCAGGTGTATGTTTTGAGGGTTATTGCTAGATCTTAATTTTGATAAGGCTCTAGCGCCTCACAGGAAGCTTCAATCTTTCTGATTCTTTTTGCACTGGAAAGAGCAACATCGAATTAACTATAGTTTCTTTTTTGACTTTTGCATAAATCGATTTATTTTACCATGAAAAATGCAAAAAACCAGTTGTCCGAACTCCTCCTCCTTCTCCTACGCATCTATTCAATGGACGATAGTAGCGTAGTATGGCCACCCTGGCAGGGGCCACACCATCCCGTCGAGTGCCCTCAGGCCACGATGTTTGAGGTGTGGGTGGAGGAAAAGACGTTGGAGTTTATGCGGAACGTGAAGCTGAAGCGAGAGACAGACTGATGGCGTGATGGTGAAATGGGGGGGTTAAGTAGGAGAGTGTGGGGAGTACACAGAAGGCAGACAAGATGGCGGCGTCGGAGGGAGGGGGGTTGCAGTGACGGGGAGCGAGGGGCAACGTGAAGGGAAGGGATGGAATGATAGCGTAGGAGGACCTGGAGTGGGGTCGGAAAGAAAGGTTTTGAATGCCATGGACTTAGTTGTCGCACTACGCCCTCTTTCACACACGTCAAGGAAGCTGCAAGCATCCACCGAAAATACATCATTTATCACATTTCACCTTATTTTCTTTACATCAAAAGTCTTAAATCGCCAGAAACAGAATGAATCGGGAATTTAGCAGAGGTTACAAAGTATAAATTGGGCCAAAAAGGGTGCGGAAGCATGGCTAAAACTTGGGCAAATGTCAAACAAGAGAGGATTGGGCAGGGAAGGATGAGGAAGGAGGTGGTGCACCGGAGACAAGTCAACGCTCATCTCTCCAGCCGCCTACTTCTTATCCGGCCGCTGCAAATTTCATTCTCATTACTTGGGATCTTTGGACTCATTTTATTCTATTCAGTCTCTCTTTTTGCTTCATACTTTCAATTCCTAATCAATTACAAACTATTAGCATTATATCTACACATTATTCATTGCTAAGAATCAATAGACACGGAAGGAGTTAACAAATTTGTCGCGACGCTGCTTGCGTCCGTGTTCCTGCTGCTGCTCTCGCTGCTGGCGCTGACGAGTCATGGGCGGCGTCGGCTGCACCTCTGGCAGGCTCTCCAGGCTCATCACATCCGGCTGCCTCTGCTCCGCTGGACCCTCCTGCTCCATCGGCGCCTCTCTTGGCTGCTGCGATGAGCTGGATGGTTGCTCTGCCGGAGTCGGTGGGGGGGCTTGCATCGGGGGCGGCGGCAGCGGCTGCGTCGGCGGCGGTGGCGGCGGCTGCATCACTGGCGGCGGTGGCGGGGGTGGCAGAAAGGGGCCTGCTGCGAAGGGGGCAATGTTGGAGAAGCCTCCGATGGGCCGGCCTCGATAGCCACCTGGCGCCCGGGGGTGGAAGGGGGGGCAGATGAAGCGCTGGGGCAGCGGATGGAAGGCGGGCTGTTGCTGCTGATGCTGGGGAAATGAAGGGGGAGGGTGGCGATAGACGTAGTTGAGGCGAGGCCAAGCTGCTGGCTGGTGCTGTCGACGGAGAGGCTGCGGTTGCGGCTGTCCACCACTCCGATTCCTGCTCAGCATGGCGTCCACATAGGAGTCCATTCGACGGCGCTCCTCTCTTTTCTTGAACAGGATCTGGTTGCGGTCGAGGAAGAAGACTGTGGGGAGAGTGCTGTAGAAGTCCGTGGCGACGGCGTCGGCGAGGTAGGGAGGGTTGGGCGAGTTGTAGAGCAGGGTCTTCCAGTTGGCTTCCGCATCCAGGTCGTCGGCACAGGTGTCCAGGAACCCGTCCAGGCCCTAGCAGACACGGTTCCCCTTCCAGAGTGCTTGCAGGTAGAGGAAGGTCTCGGGGAGGTTGCCCCACTGGAGGGTTTTTCTTTCGGTGGAGTTGAGTAGGCTGTCGAGGGAGTCGAGGATGCCGTGCCAGGCGCCGAAGATGAAAAGCTCGCTGCTGTGCCGGGTGACGGCCACGGTGAAGCGGTTCTTCTGGGCCAAGAAGGTGGCGTTGATCTTGCCCTTGACGGCCCCATTGACCAGCTGGCAGTTGCGCACCAGGGAAAGCAGCACCACCTTCGCCTCCTGTCCGATCTGTCCGTCCACCGTCTGGACTTTGATGCCGCTGATGTTGTACTCGTTCAGAAGGTTGTTCATGAGGTCCTCCTGGCCTTTGTAGGGGGTAGAGACGAGGAGTTTGCCCTCGTGGAAGGTGTTGTTGGTGCGTCCCAGGCGGCGGAGGAGGAAGAAGATGGTCTTCATGATGAGGGCGGCCTCTCCTGTGTTGCCGAACGACTTCCCTACCGACTCTTCCTGCAATTTCTCATCTTTCCCTTTCCACATTACTCCCATTACTTACTACTCTTCATCCCAAAGAGCATGAATACCTCATGATCATGGTGGAAGAAGGTGATGGAGTCTTGATGGAGGCGATGTGGTAGAAGGGTAGTCCGGGTGGCCGAAGCCTCATCGATGTGCGCCGTGGGGCGGGTGGGCTCTCCATAGAGGTTGGTGACGATGGGGCAGGTGTTGGCAGGGAGGCGGAAGGAGGTGTCCAGGCAGCAGGCTGTCATGTAGTCGCTGGCGACCTCCTGGAAGATGGCGAGGATGGACTTCTGCCCCAGCATGCATCCCATCCCGGCTCCACGCACGTAGGGCTGCAGCTGGTGTCTGTCCCCTGCCCAGATCACCGTGTTCAGCGACCGTCCACACTGGCCGACGATCCAGCAGGCGATTCCCCGATCTACGAGACTGGCTTCGTCGACGGTGAGGATGTTGGCGTTGAAGTTGAGGTGTTGCAGGGTGTAGTCCCGGGCAAAGTCGATGGTAGTGAAGAGAAAGTTGGGCTTGATGGCGCAGAAGACGGCCTGGACCAGGTCCCGGTAGGCCTTGCGGAGTAGCTTCTCCTTCTCCGCCCAGTTGCCCAGCATCACGTTGGCCTCCTTCTGCTTCGCCACTGGGCGTCTCTTCAAACTGCTGCCCTCGCTTCCCTCTCCCGCCATCTCTATCACCTCAATCAATCATCCTTTTCCTTTCTATCATACTTATGGCTGTCCAGTTAGAGTAAGGAATAAATGAGCACCTCTTTCACTTCTTGCCGTGCTTCGTCTCGACGAGTGGCGTAGTCGTGGTAGCAGGCGAAGGCGTGCTCATGGTCGTCCTTGTCGCATCCGGCGGGCTCTCCCATGGCCTCCACGCTCTCCTCCACGGACGGCATCACCAGCTCATCGTCGTTCGTCTGCTTCCTCAGCAGCTCCATCTTGGCCATGTAGTTGGCCAGGCAATCCGTGAAGTGCAGGTGCTCAGGAACTTGAAAGTTGCCGCTGGCTGCGTAGGTGGCGGAGGCTAGGCGGAGGGGGCGGAAGGCTTCTCCCAGCCCCTCGCTTCTCCCCTCGGCTCCTTCCTCCTCGTCCCCTTCGTCCTCGGCTGCTTCTTTCTCCTCCGCAATCTTTGTGGCCTTCACCAGCGCACTGAAGCCGTTGTCTGCCGCAAAGTTCGTCTTGGCGCAGAAGAGGACGCAGGCGTCCTGAGCGCGGTCCACGAGGCCCTTCTGGGTGCGCAGGATGTAGCACATAAGGGAGATGATGACGGTGGTGGTTTTGGCCGACCTGGCCACTCCATCCAGCATCAGGCCTCGGCCGAAGTTTTCGATGTAGACCTGGATGGCTATCTCTTGCGCCACCAGGAGCTGCTGTGAGGTGGGCAACTGCCCCTCTGGCATGAAGGCGGCGAACTGAGCCCAGTGCTCCTCCAGCTCCTTGCTTGTCATGTGTCTGGGCTCCGGCGGCTTCTTCCCCTCCTCCTTGTTCTTCTGCTCCTTCGCGTTCTTTGCATCCATCCAGGCGAAGGAGTCCTCCATCAGGCACCGCAGCGGGAAGTCCCTATCATGGGATGCGTAGCTAGTCCGGTTGGCCGAAGCCTCATTCTCCTCGTGGAGGAGATTGGCGCCGGTGGGGCGGAGGTATCGGCTGCAGAAGACCTTGCGTACGAAGTCCTCGTAGATGCTGTCGCTGTCCAGGTCAGTGACGAGGACGCCCTTGAAGAAGTTGACCTTGACGTTGGAGGGGATGATGGCGTTGAGCCAGCCGACGACGGTCTTCGGGTCCGGCCTCAGCACCACCACCTTGAACTGCTCCCCGGGCAGGGGCGGGTTCCCGCTCAGGGCCGGCCATGCCACCTGCATCCAGCTGGGCATCTCCATCTGCGTCACCTGCAATAAACATGGGATAAATCTCTTTCATACCCTAAAGGAAGGGAGGGGGCTAAAAAGAAAGAAAGGTGAACCTTGATAACTGTGCAGGAGACGGCGGGGATGGTTCTGTTGATCCGCGGCTCTCCGTCGATGTTGTAGGTGTGGAGCTTGAAGTAGGTGCCGGCCTCAGCCAGCTTGGCCTGGAAGGCATCCACCTCCTGGTCCCCAGGGACGCGGAGGAAGAAGACGTACTCGGCGTCCTCCTCGTCGTATGGGCAGAAGCCGGCGACACCGGAGATCTGGTGAAGGGGCTGGTCTAAGGCGGTGCAGTACTCGTCATAGTGGCAGGTGGCCAGGAAGATGGTGCTGCCGATGATGAGGCGCTCCGCGAGGGTGTGGCTGTAGATGCGATCCAGGAAGTTGCTGTTGGTGAAGTTGTTGAGGAGCTCCCTGGGGTAGGCGGCCAGGAAGTGCGCCTCGGTGTAGGTGAAGGTGTAGATGTGGGTGGCGTAGTAGAGGGAGTCCTTCTCCTCCTGGTAGAAGGCAGGTTTGATTTCTTGCGCTACGTCCAGAGGGCGGGCCCATAGAATGAGGACGAGGGCGCCCTCGGCAGCGGCTTCTTGGTAGAGGGGCTGGGTGCCGAAGTAGTTGGTTTTCCAGTCCATGGTGGCGGACGACCTGCTTCCTCATCTGCTGTCCATCCTTAGGGTCCGGCACCAGCTCCTCCTCGGCCTGGACGAAGGTGTTGGCAAAGAGGGCCCAGACGAAAGGTGGGGGTGGGGCATTCTTCTTCCTCAC
This sequence comes from Ptycholaimellus sp. GST1_10, assembly GCA_030248095.1. NCBI lineage: Eukaryota > Metazoa > Nematoda > Chromadorea > Chromadorida > Chromadoridae > Ptycholaimellus > Ptycholaimellus sp. GST1_10. The sequence continues at coordinate 18,308 of JASANA010009636.1, read as the reverse complement.
ACTGACCGGCTTCTCCCCATCATCGTCCATCGCCTCCTCTTCTCCTCCTCCTGCCTGTGCTCCTCCTGCTCCGGCCTGCTCCTGGCCGGGGTGGATGGCGGATGGGAGGAACAGCGTCAGGCGCTCCTTCGGCTGCTGCTGGTCCAGCTTCTCTTGCTCCAGGTCCTGAGTGAGGGCTTGTACTTTGGGCTCTTCTTCTTGGGAGCTGTTGGCGGGTCTGCTGGTGACGGCGAAGGTGGCATAGAGGCCCTCGCCCTTCTTGCCAGTGAACTCGGGGAGGTCCACCGCGTTCACCTTCCAGCGCCCATCCAGCGCTCCCTGCTTTCTCGGCATGAACGCTCCCATACGCAGCGCCTCACCTGCAAACCTCTTTCTTTCTTCCACTCATCTCCTTTTTCCATCTTCTCTAGAGATTAGGAAGGAATGATATGTGAATCTTTGAAGGTGATATGTGTGAGTGGGATGTTGAAGGTGTGCAGGATGTCGCGTGTATTGTCGTAGTAGTGGAGGCCTTGGAGCATGTAGGTGAGGGGCTGTGAGGTGGTGAGTGTGGTTTGAAGGTCATTGGCGCCACACACTTGGTGGATGGCGTGAAGGGCGGCGTCGGTGCGGAGCATGATGGAGATGGAGTTCTGGTCCCAGTCGCTGATGAGTATGTCCGCGTAGAGGCGGTGGTACTGCTCCATGAACTGGCGGCGTTGGGCGCGGGTGATGAATGGCGGCTGTCCCGTCTCCGGCATGAAATCCGCGTCGCTGAACCGCATCAGGTCTCCCGTCACCACGTAGTCCCACGGTCCCTACAAAGCTCTTCCATCTTCACTCAGCTCCCCTTCTCATTCTCCCACTCATTCACGGCTAAAGGGAAATTGGGAACCTGAGCGTTGAGCATGGAGGCCCAGTCCGCAGACATCCCTGTGTCCTGCTCCCACTGCTGGCGGGCTGCTTCTGCCATCTACAACCCTTTATTCCTCTCCACTCCTAGCTTCCTTTTCTCTACGTTCCATTGATTGAAATATACCTTGAGGTTAGGTAAGGTGTAGCTGGAGATAAAACTGGTGAGGCGAAACAATGAAGTCTAGAATTCGGATTACTGAGGTATAGGACTGAAGAATGATGAAAGAGATGGAGGAAAGCTAACCGATGTGTAGCTAGTCTGGGTGGCCAAAGCCGAAGAAGTCCTTGCAGAGCGAGTCCGGGTGGCTGAAGCCGATGAAGTCCCCCAGTCGGGCGGAAGGCGACTGGTGGCCTGAGCCGGAGGCTGTCGCTCTGCTCAATTAACTCCTCTGCAATTCACTCTCCAATCATCACTTCCTACTCCTATTCCTACTCTCCTCCTCTCCTTCTACCTCATCTTCATCCCTAACTACCTAAGAATAAGCACGCTAGGGTAGAGCATAGGTTTGGGTTGGGTGGGGAGAGAGAGATGGAGGGGAAGATTGCGTAGTCCTGTCGAAATGGCTAGGCTGGCGGGACTGAGTGCGATGGGGTCTGGGGCTGGCTTATATGTGGCAGTGGGGCGTGTCTGGGCTGGGGGCCTAGGAGACTGTAGGGCCTCTCCACCCCCCCCACTCTTTGTTGCGTCTGCCCAGTCAAGTGGGCTTGCAGGGTTGGATTTTTGGCGGGATCTTTCTTCTCGCCTCACCGCCTTTATCCGCATAAAATCGGCTCTCACCGCTTTCTTCTGCTCCGTTCTAGACCCCTTGAGATTGCGCCTTTGATAAAGTTTTTGCTAATCCACTCAGGCAGGGGATCGCTTAAGCGTCTTCCCCTCCTTTTCACCTTGTTTTGGTGCTGGCTATTCCTCTTTCTATTTTTACACTGACAGAGTGCAGCACTTGGAAAAGAAAGAATGCAGACTAAACTGTGGCCTGATAGCGGCCCTCTTTGAAGTCAATTTGCGCTCTGTTCGCAGTGGTTTGGATGGGGTTGGTTGCAGGGGAAGTGAGGGCAAGGGCCGGGGCCTCCAGCGTATGGCAGTGCGCTGGGGCTGGGGGGGGGGCGAGAGAGAGGAGGGAGGGGCAGGGCAGGCATAGAATGCACACTCCTGCCTCTACCCCCAGTGCTCTTTGCTCCTCCTTCACTCCAGTCCCAGCTCTCCGCTCGGCCTAGGCCATCCCGACTAGCTTCCTCTTCCATCTCCACCACTCCACTGCAGTCATCATGCAGCGTCTTCCACGCCGACGACACTTGGGAGTCCAACTCCACCATCGGTGTTTCTTTCTTTCTTTCTTTATTCCAATTCCTTTTGTTTCCTCGCCCTCGTCACACACGTAGCGAGGGCTAGGGGGAAAAGTTATTGCTGGCTTCCAAATTGTAACTCATTGCTCAATTGTGCTTACTAAGATTCAGATGCGGATGGAGGGGTACAAAGAAGTTGAGTGCAGGCAGTTGGGGATGAACGGACACTTGGCATTGTGGAAAAGTGAATACGCGTTCCACTTCAAGGCCAAGGTCAACCGCCCATCCAATCAGGCTCTCCCTTGCCGGCTCCGTCTCTTCAGCGACCGCATCATTCTCCGCTTCGGCCCTCGGGGCAAGCAGGAGTGCTATCGAAGGGCCTGTCTGCTGCTGATCAGGGACGACGGACTCTCGTGGCTCCCGGTGGCCCGGGTGGAGGAGATGCTCAGCCGCGGCGTCATCGTCGTCTTCGGCAAGGGCGCCGGGCCTGGGGACCTGCGCTCCATCTATACCGTCCTCAACTCCGTTTTTCTTCCTCTCTCATTGCCTGGGCATCTGGAATTGTTGAAATCCGTTGGCAGTTCGGGCTGGCGGGGTGCTACAATATGTGGCGCACCTGCTTCTTCTTCTCCGAATTCGTGGAGCTGTTGGTACTGCCCGTCCCCAGCCCACTCATCGACGGCATAAACCGACACAATGAACTGGTCTATTCTTCTCTATTTCCTATTCTTTTGCTAGTCATTGCACTGGACTAACTACTTCTGGTTGGAAGGTAGTAAGGACAGGTTGAATGGGTATAGAGGATGGGAAGCATTGCAGCAAGAAGCGGTGATGGAGTTCGTGGCCAAGATCGGGGTGGGGCTCGTCGACCTCTTGCCGCCCTTCCCCTGGCACTCCTACGACCCCAACAACTTCTGGCACAACGTACCTTTCCTCTTACATCCTTGCCAGAGAGAGAGAGTAGTGGAAGGAAAAGTTGGGATTGGTTTGAGACATATGCCAGCACCATCGCGGGGGCCTTCTACGGCGAGGCAATGCACTCCGCCATCCCATGGGCGCCGCACGTGAACGTGCTCCCCGTCTTCTACCGCGACGTCTGGACTGACGCCAACCACCCAGTCTTTTCATCTTCCTCTCTTCCTCCTTTCACTCATCAATGGGCCTTGGTGCAGCACGCGATGATGCGGGAAGCCTTGGTCACGCTCATCGCCCAGATCTACCGCAGCCCATAGATTCTTTTTAAATCCATATTTCTTTTGATCTACTTTTCACACTATCTCATCTTTCTTTGACTTTATTCATCTCTGGTGACATCCTTTTTCTCACTCTTTTGTTTCAACGCTTACCTTAGCTTCCTCTCCAATCACTTGCTTTAGCAATTTCTTCATCGTCTTTTACTATTCTTTGACATTCGCCTTTCCTACCTTACCCAATTTGAAACTGAGTTGGTCGAAAGAAAGGCGTTGCCTTTGTTTGGAATAAATTGAGTCAGGGTAACCATTACACATTGGCAAAGGGGAAAGCGGTGCAGTTGAAGTGTGGTAGATGAAACGTGGAGTGAGTAAGTAGCGTTTGAGCGGTGCGCGTGAAGGAGACGGGTGAGAAAGAGAGGCGAAAGCATATTTGCTTGCCTCGCGATATCATCGCCCTCAACACACATCGCTCTACACACAATACCTTGCCTTTTAAGGCTCAGATTTCGCCTAGCTTTTCACTTTCCATCTCTCCACTTCTCTGCCTACTCTTGTCCTTCATCGGACTCTACTTAGGATGTCCTGGGTCTGTGACTCTGTCTTCGATTTTGCCGAGGAACTTTTCCCAACAGAAGGGGCAGGGCAGGAGGCCCGGCCACCTGCTCGCTGGCGGCGCTGGGAGCGGCGGGAGGAGGCCTGGTGGCAGGGAGTCCGAGACTCTTGCAACCATTACGGCTGGACCATTCCGGGATTCGGACATGGATTCAATCGGCATCCGTTCGAGTCCTATTTTGGGAACTGAACTGAATTTTCCATATTATATATTTTCTGGCCATTTGCGATACATTTCTTATTTATTTATTGTTAAGACAGAGAGAAACGAAAACAAAGTAAGGAAGAGAATGGAGTTAAGCGAGTCCGGGTGGCCGAAGCTGTTGGGGCAGGGTTTTGGGTAGGATGGGGGTTCTACGCAAAGCTGAGACCAAGAACAGAGCTAGGCTGTCCTTAGCTGGACTTTGCGCTTCGCTTAATTAATTTTACTTTTTGCATATCCCTCCCATTATTCACTACTTCTCTGCGCTAAGGGCATGGAAAGTAGATATACCAAAATGGGGTGAATGATTTAGAGGAGGGAAGGGTAAGGGTTGGAGACTGGCTGCTTGCGGCTGATGAAAGTTCAGGGGCGTCACAGTTCGTCTGTCACTTCCTCCTCCCCCTCGGAGGAGTCGGAGTCGGCAGGGCGCAACGCTTCCCGGATCTGCGCCTCCTCCTCCTCATCCTTTTCTTCCTCCAAACCCTGCATCACCGATGGCTGTAATCTCGGCTTTCCCCGAATCACCAGATTGTGATGAACTGGGAATGGGCGTGATTTTCTGGAAGCAATCCTCTTCAGTACATAATTAGGGTAGGCTGAATGAATTATTTTACATGGTCCTATCGCATTATCGTAAAACTTCTTGGAGGTCCCTTTTGGGGGCTGATTTCGAGGCTTAAGATAATAAACTTCCTCACCGGGGGTGAAAATGGTTCCCCCGCTGCTTTATCATACGCCTTCTTATTTCTTTTCTGTGCTAACTGCACTTTGTTCATTGCCAATTTTCTCACTTCCGACAATCGATAAATATGATCGGTCAGGTAGTCTCTTGGTTCTTGCATCTCAGGTTGCAACGGAGGACGCAGAGCCTCAGACGGCCACTCCAATTCTCTTCCATACATAAGCATGGCAGGAGTTTGGGTGGTGGACATCTGGGGGGTACTGCGATAGGTGAAGAGGACCTGCGGCAGCGACTGGTCCCAGTCGGCGGGATTCAGGTCGGTGACGGCGCGGATCATCTCCATCACCGTCAGGTTCAGCCTCTCCACCAAGCCTTGTGAGTTGGACGAATAGGGCGTTGACAGGGTGTCATGAATGCCGTATTTGGCCAAGAATGCCTTGAAAAGCTTGGATGTGAAATTAGTTGCTCCGTCGTGTACTATTTCTCTGGGCGCGCCTAATCTGAAAACTATGTCGTCTCTCAAGAAATCGATTATGGTAGAGGACGTGAGATCAGACACAGCTCGTCCTTCTGGCCATTTAGTGGTCCAATCTTGGTACAAAATAATATATTTCTTTCCGCTGGTGGTTGTTGGCAAAGGACCCATACAATCAATTTCACCTCTGAAATTAGCTGGGGCTATGAGGAGGGGTAGAAGTGGAGCTTTGGGGGATGGGTGATATTTGACGCGTAGGCAGGTGGAGCAGCCGCCGATGTAGGCGCGCACGTCGGCATCCATTCCGGCCCATGCGTAGTTAATCTTGAGCCTGGTCACCGTCCTCGCCATTCCACAATGTCCTCCTATTTCTAAATGATGCTCTTCCATCAGCTTCCTCTTCAAAGCGCTGGGAACCACTACCTGGCATCGCTCCTGCAGTGGCCGTGTTTTTTGCATCAACAATACACCTCCTTGCCCTACCAACGTAGCTTTTGCCATCCTCAACACCTTCCTGCTTGCTTTTTCATCCTCCGGCAATATACCGGTAAGATGATATTGAATGACTGGGCCTAATACGAGATCTGCTTTCTGCGCTTCTGCAAAAGTGAGATCCATCGGTTGAAATAAAGGTGGCGGCAATAAAGAAGAGTGATTGAGGGGTAGTGGTATGTTGGTGGGTAGGGGTGTGGATGGTGCGTCGGGCGTTGCCGATGGAGGCGGGGAATCGGAGGAAGTTGAGGGAATATTTTCAAGGGAGGAGGGACGCTCCTGCACTCCGGCAGCGGCCCCTTCCCTCTCTCCTCGGAATAGCGTTCGCTTATTCATCCTCCTGGATCCTCGGCTTCCTCTTCTTCCTCCTCTCCCTCTTCGCCCGGCATTGCCGTGCAAGGGTTTTACAGGTTGAGGTTCATCGGGCAAAAGTTTTGGCGGTTGCACCTTTTGCCTCAATCCGTAGCGTGAGGTAGAGCGGAGAGAGTGAACCTGGGGTGTTGAACCCATTGCGGGCATCTGTGGCACAGCCGCCTTATTCGCCTCTTCCACAATTTGGCTCGCCATTCCTTCCTCCCACTCGGGCCATCTTTCATACTCCGGCCCTGCCAATGCTTCTCTCATTTCATTGGCCTGGAGAAATGGCGCTGCATCGGGAACTAAACGGCTAAGTGCATCGGCGTTGCTATGCTTGGAGCCCTTCTTGTAAACTACTTCGAAGTCATAGTCCAAGAGTTGCAGCGCCCAACGGTCCAGTCTATCGGAGCCGCTTGGCCTTTTTAGAATAGCAGATAAAGGTGAATGATCGCAAACTAAGGTCCACTTTCTGCCGTACAAATAATCTCTGCACTCGCTGACACAGAATTTAACGGCTAGCAATTCTTTTTCAGTCACTGCATAGCGCGTTTCGGGGTCTGTCATTTTTCGACTCATAAATGCGATCGGTCTTTCCCCTTGCTCTTCTGAGTTTTGCGACAAAACTCCGCCTATAGCGTAATCACTGGCATCTGTTTGCAAAAGAAAGGGGAACTTGTTGTCGTAGTTAGGATAAGCGAGGATGGGGGCTTGGAGGAGAAGGGATTTGAGGTGTTGGAAGGACTTCTCGGCCTCCTTGGTCCATAGGAAGCCGGGGTCGGGGCAATTGCTGGCGGGGGGCTTCGGCAGCTCCAAGTCCGTCAACTTCGGCGTCACGCTGCCTTTCGCTGCCTCCCTAATTGCTTTTCCTTGCTTCTTTCCTTTCAACATTTTGTACATAGGCAGGGCGATTTTAGCGAAATCCGGGATAAAACGACGGTAATAATTAATTAAACCCAAAGCCGCTAATAATGTTTTTTGGCTTACTGGGCTGGGCATCTTTTTAACCGCTTCCAACTTTTTCGGATCTGGTTCTAGGCCTTTTGCTGAAAGTAGATGGCCGAGAAACGTCACTCTTTTCCGCATCAGCAGAACTTTTGAAGGTTTTGCCTTTAAACGGAATTTGACAAGCATTTGGAAGATCACTGCCAGCTGGTCCAGCATCTCATCGACGCTGGACGCATGGCACAGTATGTCGTCGATAAAATTAATGATATTTGGGCATTCCATGGCCTGGAAAATGGTGCCCATGACGCGAGCAAAATTCATTGCTGAGTTTTTCGCGCCAAACGGCACTTTGGAATATTGGTACAGGCCCCAATTTGTTGTGAAAGCTGTCTTTTCTTTAGCTGCAGGTGTGAGCATTAGCTGCCAAAAACCTTTCTGCAGGTCTAAAGAAGAGAAGGTGGTGGCTTTGCCGACGGAGTCCAGGACCTGGGTGATGAGGGGGAGCGGGTAGAACTGGCGGCGCGTCACCGCGTTCACCGCCCTCAGGTCCACGCACTGCCTCAAAGTTCCATCCTTCTTCTTTACCAACACTAGTGGGCTGGCCCACGGGCTCACACTGGGTTCTATTATTCCCGCAGCAAGCATCTGGTCTATTTCTTCTTTCACTCCTGCTAGTGCTGCTTGTGGGATGCGTGATGCACGTGCGGCGATCGGAGGGGTGTCTCCGGTGTCGATCTCCATCCTGGCGATGTCGCAGTCGCCGAAGTCGTAGGGGTGCCGGGCGAAGGCCTCGCGATTGTTCCACAGCAAGTCCTGCAACCGCTGTTTTTGCTCCTCCGTCATCTCCACTTCTCCGCTCACTCTCTTTCTTCCACCTACTCCCATCTCATCCTCTTCATCCTCCTCCACCACTTCCGAATCTTTCATCGGAAAGGCAGCCATGAGTGATTCTCTAGTCCATGCCGGGAAAGTTTGCAAGCCGTTGAATTGGCGTTCCGTCAGTGCAACTGCAACTGGCGGTACTGGTTCCGGGCCAGGTGTTTGCACCGTATAAGTCTCAAAGAAATGCAAAGTTCCTACGGTTTTTCCTGCATACAAAGTGATTGGGTAAGGATGATGATTGGCGATGGGAAGGAAGAAGGTAGAAGTGGGTTGGTGGCAAATGCCGGGTGGGAATGAGAGTTGAGCGGTGGAAAGAATGTCGGGAAGTGCTTCTAGAACGAAGTCTCCTTTCAGAGCGAACGTAGGTCCTCCGCCTTTCAGCGACGCTGCCACAGGCACCACGGTGTATCCTCTAGGCTGGAGCTGTACAGTTTTTAGCGTCCTCACTTGAGGCAATCTCAGCATTCTGTACGAGTTACATTGGGCGGTGCTAGGATAAAAGGAGACGTACTGTTTTCCAATGATTAAGCGGTTATTTTGAAAATCAAAAGTAACTGGCGGCATTTTGCTTAAGAGATCTGTGCCAATAACGGCTTCGTGAAAACAATGATGATCAGAGACCACAGAAAAGTGAAAGGTGCTGACTCTCGCTTCCCCTAATGCGGACGACAAAGGAATTGAGCCTCTTACTGGGACCGGCCCTGCAATTGTCATTATGTCGCCTGCCAGGGGGCTAATAGTGTCAGTTTCTTCACTCTTTTTCACTGTCCTCATGGGCAGAACCGAAATGCTGGAACCGCTGTCTATCAGCGCTGGCACACATACTCCTCCTATGCTCACCTCCACCACTGCCACTGCTCCTGGGCTTTGCTCGGTATAGTTGAATCGCAGTTCCGACTCTGCCTCTTTCATGGGGGGCGGAGGCAGAGTTGGGAAGGCCATCATATTCAGCCAAATGCTCGAAGTGGGCGGAGCCGAAGCTTCTCCGGGCTCTGCTGGGTGACAAGCTGGACAAGCAGGCACAGGGGCGGCTTTACAAGATGGAAGTATAAAAGAGTAGCTCAAGAGGAATCCTCTGGGGCCTTGTAAAATGGGAGGCTGTGACAGAATATTGTTGGATATGGGAAGGTAGTGTATGGTGTGTTCGCCGATGAATGGTTGGAAGGCGGGGTGTAAGGCGGCATGGTTGGGGGCGTGGGTTCTCACCGTTTCATCTCTCTCCGTCCACCCCGGCGTCCACAACACATTTGTTCCTATCACTGCTCCCGTCCCAACACATCTAAAGTCATCCACTACATGGAAGCTTAATCCAGGACACACCAATTTGCCTACTCTTGCTGTCACTATTACTTGCCCTAGTGAAGGGCATAGTTGATAGCGCATAAAGAACGGGGTCATAGTGGGCAGCATTTCTTGCAGAAGTCCCAGTTGCTGTGCTGTGCTGTATGGCATGAAGGAATAAGGGCAAGATTCATCCAACATCACTTGAAACGGTCGGTCTCTCAATTCCATCCTGATGGAGACTGGTGCAGTGTAGCCAAGGCTAGACAAAGAAGGCAACCAGCTGTCAATGACTGGATGGGGAGGGGTTGGAGTAGGTGGGGGGTATGGTCCAAGAATAGCTGCGGGGGATGGGGGCGGGGGTGCAGAAAACATGAAAATGGCGGCAACATTTGTTTCTTCTTCTGCTGCCGATTCACTTCGTGTCATTGGGGTCAGGGAGGGAGGGTTTAAGGGTGGGAGGCAGGAAGAGGAGGGTTCATCGGAATTCGTCGGCGGCGGGGAGGGCGTCGGCTCATACCTCGCCGGTCGCTTCGTCTTCCTCCTGCTCCTGCTTCCTGAAGAAGATGAGGAATTTTGTCTTGCTGCTGCTGCAGGCTTCTCCTCCCTCTTAAGGGGTTTGATTTCAAGCGTGCCAGGAATGAAAGGCTTGGGAAGGTGTCTAGGATTGAGAAAGGGCTGAACTCTTCTCAGAACATTTGCCGACAATATCATATCCATTCCTGGCAGCTCTTCCCAAATTACTCAAAAATCCTGTTGCGTTTGGTTTCCCCATATACTCACTGCCAATGATACACTACCCATCATCGATACTCGGCCATACGGCAAATTTACTGCCTTTTTCTGAGTATAAGGCTTGAATCTAAGGTTTCGCCTGTGTAAAGATATATAAGTGACGTAATTGGTGAAAAGGTGAGGGTGTATGCAAGTGTTGAAAGGACTGGTAAAGGGGTGATAACCTGCAAATGCAACGGCAGGTATGGCGTAGAGGTTGAGGTCGGGGGCGGGGAAGAAGCCAGGGATGCTGGGGTACAGCGCACTAGTGCTGGCCTCTGCCTCCGGTGCCACCGACACCTCCGCGCTGGTCGCCGGCTTTTCTGCAACCGCTATGGGAGTAGGGGGCGGTACTGGGCATTGGCTTGGAATTGCAAACATGAAGAGTTGCAGGGACAGGAATAAAATGGAAGATTGTGCCCACCTGTCTTCAGTTGGTAGGCAGCCGCCTGGAATCGGACGCAGCTCGCTCTGCTGGATGCGGGTGCGCAGGGCCATGTTGATGAGCTGGTCTGCTGGCAGGGGCTCTTGGTGGGGTTGGAGGGGAAGGGGGCGGGGAATGAGGTCGCTGGGCTGTTTCTCGTACTGCTGAGGGGCGGGGTAGCGGCCGGTCCAGCAGATTCCGCTGCAGAAGGCGTCCCTGCCGAGCTTCACGCCTCCGTGCACCGCCGCCTTTCCCAGCACCATGTCCACTGGCAGCTCCTCCGTGTGCACCACCAGGAAGGGGGTGCGGTGAGAGTCTTGATTCCAGTAGTGCAGGTGCAGTTTGACTAGGCCTAAGGTGGCAAGAGGCCGTCCGGTGTGATCACGCGGCGGCCCGTGTACGTCGCTCTCGGCGAAGGGCCTGATGGCGGAGACCTTGTCCAGGGCGCGGACGAGATGGAAGGAGATGCAGTTGTCCTCCCGGGTCTTGCAGATGCTGATCTGCGCCATGGCCTCCACTCCCTCTATCAGCACCTTGGTCACCAGGATGTTGCCCAGTCCTTGGACCGCGTCTCCTGACACTGCCCAGAGAGCGCCTTTGCGGATGAGATGGAAGGCCTGGGGGCGGGCGTCTTCTGCTAGCCATGCCAGCGTCGATAGCGAGAGAGAGGCGGTGTTGAGCGAGTCCGGGTGCCCGAAGGCGGGGCGATAGGAGATGGGGGGAGTGTAGGGGGTAGGGGGGGAGTACTGGGCGGTGTAAAAGACCCAGTCGGGGAGGTAGAGGGAGGCGGGGGTTTCGTTGGTGGGGATTTGGCGGAAGTGGGAGATGGGAGCATTGGAGCGGGGAGGGAGGACACGAGAATAGCTGAGCAGGTAGCGGGGAGGTCCGATGAGTTGGGGGGGAAGGGTGAAGGGAGAGGGAAAGTCGGGCAGTTGGCGCAGTTCCCGAGGGTGGCGGAGGCGGAAGCGTCCGTTGTCCACGATGCCGATGTGGCCGCCCAGGTAGAAGGAGTCGATGCGGTGCGTGACGCGTCGCTCCGGCGCCCGCCCTTTGATGGTGTAGGCCTCTGCGTTCACCCCCTCCTTCAGCTCAATCTCCCGCCATCCTCTGCTCTTCAGAGCACTCAGTCCCAGCACGACTCGTGGCTCGTGCTCTCCCAGCTCGTAGGTGCCCGTGCCTTTGCCGCCGATGATGCGGAAGTGGAGCTCAGGGTTCATGATGCCTTTGATGATGACGTCCAGGGCGACGGCCTCTCCGCTCTGGTACCCCGTCTGTCTGTTCTCCAGTGGCAGATGCAGGCCGAGTTTGCAGACGAGGGAGTAGTGGATGGTGCTGTCCTGCGATGCGGTGATGGCGATGGCGCAGGGGAGGCCGTTGATGAGGCCGGAGACGATGGGGGCTCCGTCCTTCTCCTCATCGTAGCCCAGGCAGACGAGCAGCGGCTCTGCTCCGTCTCTGGGCGTCAGCAGGTCCACCGGATCCTCGCTGTAGGGGCTGCGCTGATCCCAGGCGTAGGGGCGTTGGGGTTCAGCTGCTGGGTGTAGAGGGGGCTCGACATACTGGCGGAGGGGGTGGTCTTGAGGGGGAAGGAGGTGAGAAAAGCAGGTGTGGGGGAAGGAGCGGAGAACAGTGTAGAAGGTGGCCTGGGGGAGAAAGGAAAGGGGAATGGTGGAAAGTTCGTTGGGGAGGGGGAGGCTGCGGGGGCGTTGGGGGCGACTCTTGGACGGGACCTGCATCATGAAGAGGGCGAGTGCGGCCTTCTTGTCGGGCGGCTCCAGGCTCTCCTCTTCTCCGGCCTCGTCGGCCAGGTGGAGAGAGAGGTCCTCCTCTCCTTCGCTCATCGCTGCTCCTTCGCGGCTGTCCGGTTCCGCTCCCGCTTCGTCCTGTCCTTCTCCTCCTTCTCCTCCTCCGTCGGCTCCTCCTTCCGCTCCTCCGTCTCTGCCGTCTCCGCCTCCTTCGGCTCCGCCTCCAGCATCGCCACCGGCGCCTTCGGGCCCTTCGTCGTCGCCGCCCTTTTCCTTCTTGGCGGCTTCTTTTTCCTTTCCCTGGCGCCAGCGGGCATGCCTCCGCTCGCGGTGTTCCTCGCAGTCCTGGCAGGGCGGCTCGCCCCAGATGTCCACGCCCCAGTCGCAGTACCGGTACCAGCCTTCCTTGTCCAGCTGTTTGATGGCGAGGATGGCTTCCTTGTTGTAGTCCTTGTGCTCGTCGGCGGTGGGCAGCTGCTTCTCTGCCTCCAGAGCGGCGATCGCCTCTTTGTTGCCGTCGCGCCGTTTGCGTTCGTTCACTCCCATCTGGTAGTCGATGTTGTAGCTACGGATCTGGGGCTGGTGTTGTTCCCACTTGTCCCACCAGGCCAGTTCCCACTGCTCGTCCATGTTGAGCACCTCCTCGTAGGGTCATCCCTCCTTCTTGGCGCGTTCCCTCTCTGCATCCTCTCGCTGCCAGTAGGGGAACAGGAGATGCATGTGGATGAAGGAGTCCTCTCGCTGGGGTTCCTTGAGGTTCTTCACCTTCCACGCTGAGCCTTGGCCTGCACTTGCTCGGCTGGGTCCGGGTGGAGGCGAGGGGTTGCGGGTGCTGCTGTCGAGGGTCAGTTGGGCGAGGCCAGGGGATGGAGGCGAGGATGGGCTGCTGGGGTTGGGAGGGGGAGGGGCGGATGAAGAGGGGGCCGGGGGGTCCTCTGCGTCCTTGCGCTCTGCGTGTACGACGGCGTCCACGCCGGGGAGATGGTCGCGGATGTCGAGGGCGCAGGTGTTGGCGAGGCGATTGGCCGTGGCCTTGTCCTCATCCGTCTGCTCCTCCGTGCCTTTGTACTCCATCTGCAAGGCTGGAATTTCCTCCAATCTGTACCTCGAAGTCATAAGCACACAGGGGGTCCCCCAAGGATAATGCACATCAGTCTTAGCTATGAGAATCTCATTTCCTAACATGATTTTCCGCAAGACTGAGCAGGTAAAAAGGGGCGTTAAGTGGCCGAAGCAGATGAGTTGAATTTGCAGCGTGCCTCTGGAGAAGGCAGCTACCTCCTCTGTTGACACTAGGTGAGGATTCAAGGTCACCTGAGAGGCCAAACCTAAACGCTCCACCGTTTCTTCCGCGATGAAAGATCGGTTTCCCGCTCCCAACAGTCTCGCCTTAAGTTCCTCCAAGCCTAGCTGCACATTCACCAGTACTTCTTCTACTCTGCCTTCCCTATTGTACCTCAACTGGAGGGGGTAGGCAGGGGTAGCTGTCAAATCTGTGGGCTCGACTCTTGCGATATAGGTGGTGAGCTGATGATAGACTTGGTGGCGGGGGTTGGCAGGGGGTGGAGGGGGAGAGGAAACGGCGAAGTAATAGAGGGAGTAAGAAGAGTGCGAGGCTGCGCTCTCCGGGCGTGTAGGTGCCTCCTCATATCGTCTCTGCTCACTCTCCTCCTTACAAGGCTGCTCCTCCTTCTCCTCCTTTCCTCCTCCCATCTCCCCTCCTACCGGGTGCAAACGCTGCCCACTCGGAAGCAATCGGCCTCTTCCCCGGCCGCTTCTTCCCTGGCCAGCTGGCCCTATAGCCAATCCTCCTAGTCTCCTATGGAGGGCTGCTGAAAAGAATTCGGGCTCTGGCTGGGGAAGTGTGGTAGGGGGGGCTTCTGTAGGCGCAGCCAATGGCCGCTTGGGGAGGGAGGCTGCTAAAGGGTGTTGATATAAGGCGGGGCTTTGGTAAGGAGGAATGAGAATGCGCTCTAGGCGCTGTTCCCGGAATGTGGGGTGGAGAGGGGCGCGGGTGCGGAGGGTATTGTACTCCTCAGCGCTCACTGCTCGCGTCCAGTACACTCCACTACTCTTCCTATTCACCTCCAATCCTAGCGGGGCAAAGGGCACTGCCTGAGGGGGTCCTCTAAGGCTGAGCCAGAATTGAAAACAGTCTTTCTGCATCATATGCGGGGGGAGGCGGTGGAGAATGTCTAAGGCTCCTAATTCGAGCGGGGCTGATAGTGCAGTTTCGGGGACGATGATGCAATCAAAAACCACCGCTTGCACTGGGTTCAGGCCTTCAATCGTCGCATGCAGGCTGATTTTGCCCATTGCATGGACTCCGAGTTGCACTCCCCACCTTTCCTCTTCCTCCTGCGTCAAAGCCTCTGATCCCACTCTACGCTCCTGACTCAGTGCTCGCCAAGCGATGCCCCAAGAGCAATAGGAGGTATGATGGCTAGGGGAAAGAAGGGCAAAGGTATGTTCCCCGTTGGCCAGGCGCAGTGGCAGGGCAGGGAGGGGAAGAAGGGAGCCTGCGGGGCGTGGGTCATAATCTCCCACTCCTTCCTCATCTTCGCCGTCCCCGTCTAACCGCTCGGTCACTTGCATCATGTTACACATCATTCCCCCCATCACTCTTCCCTTCCCTTCTCCTTCCTGTCCTCTTGACGTGGAAGGGCCTTGAGGGTAGAAGGCTTGGAGAGTTAGTAGGGTGGGAGGTTGGTGCACGTAGAGAGTGCGTGCGATGGGGTCCAAAGTATGGATGCCTACGAGCGTAATCAGGTCCATGCCTATCACGGCCTGCAGCCCTGGTAAACAAGTCGAGCTACAGACCGCTAGGGTGAGGGGCCATTGCCTCTGTGCAAAGCTCACTTCTACTCTCAGCCATCCCAAAATGGGCGCTTTCCCACCTGCTGTCTCCGCTGTCACCTCCTGTCCCGCCATGGGTTCTTCTAAGCAGGGGATTCTAGGAGACTGCTGAGCTCTAAGGCAGGTTAGGAGATATTGAAGAAAAGCATCGGTGATGACCGTGCAATTGGCTCCCGTATCCCACAGTGCCGTTACTGGGACGGTTTCTATTTTGGCCTGCACCGTCAACAAAGGGCTTCTCGTCTCTTTCACCTCCTCCCGGACTCCCTTACGCTTCTGCTTCCCTGCTCGCCTAGCCTGAGCTATGGCCATCATAAGGATGGCAGGATTTGAAATCTGCCCTGCCTCCCTTTGCGGCCAATCACGAGGGGGCCCTAGTCGCACCCTGTAACCTCCTGCTCCCCCTCCAAGCCTCTCGATGCTACTTCCCTCCCCTCTGGACGAGTTTTCCCCAGCCTGCGTCAAGTCTGCTTTGGCTAGCTCAGCCTGAATTGCTGCCGGGACAGGGTGTACTAATACTGAATGCAAGTTGGGCGGCTCGCCCAGCGGGGCTAAGGGGCGGATAGCAAGGTTGGAGGGGGCAGGGAGTAGGTTGGGGCATAGCTGGGCGGTGCGGGGCAAGAATCTACGCACAAACTCTTCCGCCTCTGAGTCAGACTGGGACCTAGACTGCGCCAGTTGCGCTTGGCAAGGCACCCCTCCCACATCAACTCTCTGCCACTCTCCATCCCCTTCTTCAGCGCTATCTATGGGAGTAGAAGAAGCTGCAGGCAATGGGATGGCAGATGGAAGCTGACCTGGGTGCTGTAGCGAAGGGTTAGAAGCTGGGTCCGGGTCGCCGAGGCGGAGTCGTGAAGAGTTGGAAGCTGGGTCCGGGTTGCCGAAGCAGGGTTGCGAAGCGCCGTCGGGAGAAGCGAGAGCGATGATGCAGGAGTGCTGCGACTCTGCCCTCCGAACTACTTCGTCTGAAACCTCTGCTATATCTCGGGAAGGGGCATTGGAGGGGAGGGTAGGAGAGAATTGTGAGCGTAGGCGACGCGCGGCTAGTCTGAGGCGACTGAAGAGAGGGGTGTGGGGTGAGTGAGCTGTAGTGTCTGCGGTTTGGCGCGCGCGCCT
The DNA here is from genome assembly GCA_030248095.1 of Ptycholaimellus sp. GST1_10. Taxonomy (NCBI): domain Eukaryota; kingdom Metazoa; phylum Nematoda; class Chromadorea; order Chromadorida; family Chromadoridae; genus Ptycholaimellus; species Ptycholaimellus sp. GST1_10. The sequence continues at coordinate 2,094 of JASANA010009636.1, read as the reverse complement.
CCACCCCTGAAGGCGTTCATTCCAATGGGCGGGGGTGTAGGGGGTGAGGCGATTGGGGCAAGTGGGGCAACAACAAGCGACTCCGCACTGGATGATACATATCATGGCCAGCAGAGCCAAAAGCATCTGCCAGGGGGACAGTGCCCCGCCTGTAACCCAGGCTGCAAACCCCCAGTCCCACTCCGCTGGTGCTGCCAGATGACTCACTTCCTCTCCCATCCCTTCTTCTCTACCCCCAAATTCAAACTCCTTCAATGCCTCCACTGCTTGCCGATGGGAAAACTGGGCTTGTAAATGCAAAGCAGCAAAGGCGGGATCATGATGGAGATGGGCGTGGAATACCTGGTGCTGGAAGGTGTAGGATAGGCGTCGGGTTTGGACGGGCGAGGGGAGGTAAGGGAGTTGGGCTGGGATTCCCGTCGCATCCGTCTCACTGCCGTCCACCTCAATCCACACTAGCCTTCCACCTATACTCATCAACATCCTTTCCCTCTTCACACAGTCTGGTTCGGAGGGGGGAGTGGGAAGGATATGGTAGGTGTGAGTATTCATCCATCCTCCGTATGCCTTTTCGTTGGCTGAAAAACGAAGGGGCAGCCAATGACGGTAGCAAAGGGGAGAGGGTTGAAATTGGTAATGGCCTGGCTTAATTGGTTGGCAGGCTCTGATCTTTACCCACTGCCCATGCATTTCCGCTTGAATGGGTTTATGGAGCAGTTGAGACAGAGTAGAGGAAGGAGAGGTTTGGAGATGTAATAGGAACTGGTCTTGGATGCGGGCGGCGTTTTCGCAGATGGAGCGCGCGAGCTGGGCGAAGGCACGGACGCTGTCCTGCTGGAGCTCCTCGTACAGCGCCTGTAGCCTCGGAGCCAGACCCGCTCGCAGCATCAATGCCGTCGCATTCCACTCCTTTCCTTTCCCCAATCCTATCTGCTCCTCTTCCACTTTCCTTCTTTGGGAATTAGGTTGAACGGCGGGCCCAAAAGTAAGGAGTTGATACCAAATGTTCTGGGCTGTGGGAGTGAGCGAGAAGTTGGCATAGTGGACGGTGGGGCGATCGGCGGTGGCCGTGAAGGCCAGCTCGCCGCTATCGGCGATGAAGGTGCGGTTGCGCATGGTGCCCGTCACTACTCCCACCGGCAATACCTGCTCTTGCACTTCTTCATCTACCTTCCACCTCACTGTGGCATTGTTGAAAGGGAGGGTGCAATTGGAGCGGGAGTAGATGCAGGGTGAGAGGTCCACGGACATGCTGGTCGGGGCCGCTTCTCCGTGCACAGCCAACACTTCAATCAGCTCTAGCTCGCACGTGATCGCTTCCCTTTCCTGCCACGCACAACAGCCCAATATCGGTGGGCCCCAGCTTTTGTCCAGCTTCTGCTCATACTTCCACAAATCAATTCCTGTGGCCACTCGCTCTAATGCTCCCTCATTGCATCTATTGCTTTCCTTCATCAGCTTGCACTCATTGGGCGGAACGGGAAGAGTCTGCACAAATTCTTCTTCTGCCGCATGAGTGTAGAGGAGGAAAACCTTGAGGCGATAGACGTGGCGATATTTGCGGCACACGTGTCCTTCAGTCCGATGAGGCCATTGGTTTGGGGCGTAGAGACGGAGAGTGGCCCTGTGCGGGGGCTGGAAGGTGGGGATGGTGGGCGTGGAGCACTGATGAGGCAGCGGCACCTTCCACCAGGCCCCGCCCGTCGCCGATGAGCACAGCCTTGGCACCTCTGACCAATTCCCTTCCAGCTTTCCAGCCTTCACTCCCTGTCCTGCCAGTTGACAGAGCAATAGGAGACTGATGGCCAGGAAAGTGGAGGCAAGAGAGATAGATGCGCAACATCGACGAGAGAAAGGCAAAGGGTGGGGGTGAATGTGAATCATGGGCGGCGATGGCTGGGCGTTCTGCAGCTCCGTGTCCGCTTCGTACCCGCCGTCGCTGCCCGCCAGCTCCGCCTCCGCTTCACTGGCCAACTCACCACTCAACCACTCCACTCCTTCACTGCTTGACCGTTCAGGTTCCTGAATAGTCTGATTGCTCCGAGCTGTCTTCATGGCGTAAAGAGGGTAGAGGGGGTTGAAAAAGGCTGTGGA
>JASANA010009635.1:0-33141 GCA_030248095.1 Ptycholaimellus sp. GST1_10 | reverse complement strand
TGTGGCCATTTCTCAGCAGTCAAGCCATATTTTGGACCAGGGTTTGTTGGGCTGAGATCACAACTAAATGGACTAAAACCATGTCCTAATCACGATTCCCAACTCAAACCTTCGATTTTTGGGAAGTGGAATACCCCTTCTACAAGGCCTCTCAATCATCTCACAAACTGTCTCTTAATCCTTAATTGTGCTTAATTTTGAACTCCAAAGCTTCGGCTGGGGCTGAGAAATAAAGCCTAGAAAGCAGGTAAAAATTTTTTATGAAGGGGCATTATTACTTTTGAACGCCCTCACAAAAATTGTAATTTCTCCAGTTCTCTGCAACAAAATGAGAAGCCAATTTATGCACATAGTAAGCAAGGTTTGGGGAACATTGTGTGAAAAAATCAGCTTTCTAGCGTTTTTGTGGTTGGAGAAATAAATTTTCAAAATTGACCTAGGGTGTCCGAAGACTTCGTACCCCCCCCCCTGTAGTAAGGTAAGAACATTTTATTGGCAAAAAATTTTGCCCAACTTCCAAAGGCAACAATTTATTTTTATTGCAGTGAAATCGACTACACCGACTATGCGTTTGTTTGGCAAATTACTATTTTAAGAGAGGTTTCTGTAAGGTTCGAGAAACTTGGAAAACACTTTTTACTCGGATTTTTGAAAGTTGGCATAAATTGAAAGTGTATTTAGTGGGATACTTAGCGCTGCAAACCGTTTCCGAAAATTCGGCTTTGTTCCAGAGATATGGGTGTTTATGTAAAGTGAGGTCAAAAAATGACCCAAATTCGCCATTTTTAGGGTAGTCTTCTTCAAATAACCATAACTCAAGCTGGGATTGGTCTTTTTTGAAAATTCCAAGTGTGAGCTTATCCCTGGAGCCTGTAGAATTTTTTCCAACCTCAAACGTTTATAAAAAGGCGTTTTGAATGACCGTTAGGGCGGTTAGATCCTAAAAGTGACCAAAAATGAGACTTGCAAAAATTTCAATTTTTCGATTATTTCTCGAAATTTCAATGAATGAGCACCACTTTTGACCCAAAATTCTTAATTTTCAGGTAATTTTGGACCTAGGGGTACCTCGTTTATGGTTCAACCCGCGTGCGCAAACCGATGCCATTGCTCGAAACTTGGTGATGTCAAAGTCTAGCCCTATGTTATAACATAGGAGAATATATCTGAAACTAAAGTTTGGCACTAAAAAACTTCCCATTCCTTAGGATTTCGATTCAAGCGAATTTCCTTTTCAGAGCAAATTACTCCAGTCCTAAGGCAGGTACCCATGTAAAAATATTACTGGTTGCCTCAAATTTTTGCTTACAAAAGACCCAAATTTGAGAGCAAGTCCGAATTTCGCCCTATGCTATAACATAGGCAAAATAGGGTGAAAAATATTTTTGTCTCTAAATTCGATTCCAATGCCCAAAATTCAAAATAGGGACTCAATTACACCCAAAAATAGTATAATTTGCTCAGGTTTTATAAAAAAACAAAAATCTGCATGCAGCCAAATTTGGCCTAATTTTGGCCAAAAATTACCACAAACTCAAACAGCTAAAATTCTCAAATTTGAAATGAATGGCTACAAAAGTTTTATTTTTGGGTGTAATTGAGTCCCTATTTTGAATTTTGGGCATTGGAATCGAATTTAGAGACAAAAATATTTTTCACCCTATTTTGCCTATGTTATAGCATAGGGCGAAATTCGGACTTGCTCTCAAATTTGGGTCTTTTGGAAGCAAAAATTTGAGGCAACCAGTAATATTTTTACATGGGTACCTGCCTTAGGACTGGAGTAACTTGCTCTGAAAAGGAAATTCGCTTGAATCGAAATCCTATGTATTGGTAATTTTTTTGCGCGGCCTAAGGCCGCCTGCCGCGGAGGGCAGGGCAGTCAGAGCTCCGTAGGCCGGAGGGCATGGGTGCGGAGGCCCCGGAGCGTAGCCTAGCATGCGAAGCATGCTAGGCGAAGCGTAGGGGCCGTAGCACCCGTGCCCGGAGGCCGGAGGAGCTCTGGCGCCCTGCCCGAAGCGGCGGGCGGCCAAGGCCAGCTTAACCAGTTACCTCATTTTTGCGTCCGTCTTTCCGCATATCTTATATATCTGGTACCATCGGCAAGCCAAATGTGGATCTCTTTTCTCCAAATATTGAAATTGCCTCGAGTTAAAAGTCTAAGAAATACATCTACTACTAGAGGAATCTGCTTCATAGACAATTGCCTTTTGTTTCAGCGCGCAGTTCAGTGGCTCTTTCCAATGCGCGCTAAAACAAAATGCAGGTGGCTCAGCAGATTCCTCTAGTAGTAGATGTATTTCTTAGACTTTTAACTCGAGGCAATTTCAATATTTGGAGAAAAAGAGATCCACATTTGGCTTGCCGATGGTACCAGATATTTCTTCCACTTTTAATAAAATAAAATATAAAAAAAGTATGCTGGAAAAAAAAATTTGGGAGAAAAAATACTATTGACTTGCCGATGGTACCACATATTTCATCCACATAAAAAAAGCAAAAAAATTTGTCATGAGAGGGGTTCGAACCTAGCCTTCACTTAGGCAGGTCAGACGAACAAGCCACTTGACCACACAGCCACTTGTCAAACTGTGCATAATTAGCCTATATCAATTACATGTAATTGTATTGGACCTCTCCGATTGATGCCATTAGTACAGGCCGATTGAATACCTACTATCATCCATTGAATAGATGCGGAGGAGAAGAAGAAGAAGAAGAAGAAGAAGAAGAAGAAGGAGAAGGAGTTCGGACAAATAGTTTTTTGCATTTTTCATGGTAAAATCAAACGTTTTATGCAAAACTCAAAAGATAAACTATAGTCAATTCGATGTTGCTCTTTCCATTGCAAAAAAAATTATAGCGATTGGAGCTTTCTGTGACGAGCAGCAGCCTTATCAAAATTGAGATCTAGCAATAACCCCTAAAACGTACACCTGGGTCGAAAAGAGGGGCTGGGCGCTGACGGTTCGCTTTGCTCCCTCGCGCCAGCCCAATAATACGGGTGATGCCATTTTGGGGGTGGCCTCGGTCCTACTGGATTCTCCACCTATCCTGGCATATGATACCAATTTGGATAGGTCTTGAAAAATGCAGTATCTGGCATATCGCCGCACCTGCGCCTGAATCCTCGAAAATATTGAAAACATCGAAAATGTGCTCATTTTGGACATTTTCTAACTTTGCAACCTCATAGCTCCATCAATTTTCAACATTTCTTGGCGGACTTTTTTTTTAATTCAAGGCCAAATCATTCTCTTTAGAATCATCGATTTAATTTCTTCATTTTTCTGTATAATTTTTAAAAAAAATCCCAATGAGTTAAGTCAATTTTAGCGATTTGGGCTCTACTCGGTGAGCTGGGGTTTCAAGTTAGTTTTAAGATGGTATATGATGCAGGCAATTAGTAAGCATCTGCTTACATTAGTTACTTAATGTGCGATTTTCATTAGTACAATAACCCTTTTGATTTAAGTTAATGAAAGGTGAGCGAGAAGCATCCTTGCTTCCATGGCTCAAGTAAAATAATTTAGTTAAATAAGTTAAATAAAGTAAATAATGGATTCAAAAGAACCATTAAATAATGAATTGCTGTTGAAATTCTTGAATTGCTAAATTGCATTCCATGCAATGTGTGATATTTGTGGTTCACAGACATCCACATAATGTGGCCGCGCGAAGCGCGGCCACTGACTAATATTACTAGTATATATATATGTGTGTGTGTGTCCGAGGCCCGTACTCCTCGGTTTTTCAACGAAATTGGCTGATTTTTGGCATGAAAATCCGTCTAGGCGGTGCCTCGGGACCATTTTTGGCGCTTGGCGTAATTTTTTGAATTTCGCCCAAAACTCAATTTTTTGATGTTTCAAAATACGAAAAATCATAAATCACTGGTTTTTCAATGAAATTTGCTGAATTTTTGCAGGTACTTCCGGCAAAGTAATATCTTGAAGCTGGCAAAAGGAATTTTCGAAATATTTGTTATTTATCGATTTATTGTCAAAAACCCAAAATCTTGATGTTTCGAAAATTTGAACATGCATAAGTCTATGGTTTTTCAATGAAATTAGCTGATTTGTGGAATGTACGTCCGAAATAATAATGTCTTGAAGCTGGTAAGAGAAATATTTGAAATTTTTACTATAGCTCTATTTATGGTCAAAAACCAAAAATCTTGATGTTTCAAAAATTTGAACATGTATAATTCATGGTTTTTCATTGAGATCGGTTGAATTTTGCCATGAATTTTCATCTAGGTGGTGTCTTGAGGCTAGGCCGCGCATCTTGGCAATAGCCGAGAACACCTTGTTAGTGCCAAACTTTAGTTTCAGATATATTCTCCTATGTTATAACATAGGGCTAGACTTTGACATCACCAAGTTTCGAGCAATGGCATCGGTTTGCGCACGCGAGTTGAACCATAGTGAAGGTATCCCTAGGTCCAAAATTACCTGAAAATTAAGAATTTTGGGTCAAAAGTGGTGCTCATTCATTGAAATTTTGAGAAAAGATTGAAAAATTGAAATTTTCACAAGTTGCATTTTTGGTCACTTTTAGGATCTAACCAACCTAACGGTCATTCAAAACGCCTTTTTATAAACGTTTGAGGTTGGAAAAAATTCTACAGGCTCCAGGGATAAGCTCACACTTGGAATTTTCAAAAAAGACCAATCCCAGCTTGAGTTATGGTTATTTGAAGAAGACTACCCCAAAAATGGCGAATTTGGGTCATTTTTTGACCTCACTTTACATAAACATCCATATCTCTGGAACAAAGCCGAATTTTCGGAAACGGTTTGCAGCGCTAAGTATCCCACTAAATACTCTTTCAAATTATGCCAACTTTCAAAAATCCGAGTAAAAAATTTTTCCAGTTTCTCGACCCTTACAGAAACCCTCTCTTAAAATAGTAATTTGCCAAACAAACGCATAGTCGGTGTAGTCGATTTCACTGCAATAAAAATAAATTGTTGCCTTTGGAAGTTGGGCAAAATTTTTTGCCAATAAAATGTTCTTACCTTAGTACAGGGGGGGGGGTACGAAGTCTCGGACACCCTAAGGTCAATTTTTGAAAATTTATTTCTCCAACCACAAAAACGCTAGAAAGCTGATTTTTTCACACAATGTTCCCCAAACCTTGCTTACTATGTGCATAAATTGGCTTCTCATTTTGTTGCAGAGAACTGGAGAAATTACAATTTTTCTGAGGTCGTTCAAAAGTAATACTGCCCTGTTTCAAAAGTAATCAAAGGGACGGGGGAAATGTATGGTGTACATTGGAGGCAATTTCTCAACATAGAAATCACCTGGAGTTTTAAACATTTATGTCAATGTTAATGACCCTTAAGAGGCGGTTTGTGAGAGGATCCAGAGGGGGTATTCCACTTCCCAAAAATCGAAGGTTCGTGTTGGGAATCGTGATTAGGCCATGGTTTTAGTCCATTTAGTTGTGATCTCAGCTCAACAAACCCTGGTCCAAAATATGACTTGACTGCTGAGAAATGGCCATTTTTCTAACACCTACTTTTTTGACCTCTGGATAAGCAAAGAATCGATTTTTGGCCAATTTCATGAAAAATTTTTTGACCAACACCAGACTATTATATATCAATCGAACCGCAAAACTATAACAAATTTCATGGTGACAATGATTTGTGCCAAAAGAAAATTTTTTTTAATTGATTTTCCAGGAATGGTAAGGTACGAAATTAGAGGCCCCCGGGGCCTCTGAAATGAGAGGCCCCCGGGGCCTCTGGTATTAGAGGCCCCCGGGGCCTCTGGTTTTCAGGAGGCCCCGGGGCCTCTTGTTTCAAGAGGTTCCCGGGGGCTTGTCAGAAAAAAAGGCACTGACCAGTCATGCTCATGATCACAAACAAGTTTTATTCATATGCGGGGCGACTTCTGAGGGCAGACAGCATTGAGATCCCCTTTGTGGATGAGCCGAAATGGTGCTCTGCAGTAACGACTAGCTCCTATGCAAGACTTGTGCTAGCTGTGCTTCGCATGGCTACAAAGGATTTTTTTTTATTTTTGCATGTTAAGCGCTTTTGTTTGAGCGCGCATGAAAAGAGCCTGAACTGCACGCAAAAACAAAATGCAAATGCCCCACAAACAGATTCCATCAGTAGTAGGAAAATTTCCTTTACTTACACTCGGGGCAGTCGATTTTTGGGAGAAAATAGCTTCACTTTCGGCTTGCCAATGGTACCGGTTATTTAATACTGGCAAGCCAATAACAAGTCTCTTTTCTCCCAAAAATTCCAAAGCCCCGAGTTCAAAGTCTAAGAAATACATCTACTACTAGTGGACTCTGTTAAGCCACCTGCATTTTAGTTTAGTCTGCACTGCACTAAAAAGAGCCCCTGAACTGCGTGTTAAAACAAAATGCAATTGTCCCTGAAGCAGATTCCACTAGTAGTAGATGTATTTAATAGAATTTGAACTCGGGGCATTGGACTTTTTGGGAGAAAAAAGACTTGTTATTGGCTTGCCAATGGTACCAGATATAAGTTGATTACATTGTTGGTGTCCTTGATATCCAGACGCTTATCCACCTTCAGCCTCCAGCCGTACAGACCTTGTGCAATGAAAGATGTGACTAGAACAATTGATTCAAATGACAGAATCTGGAACGCCGAACTCTCCAAAGATATGATCAATGGCCTGGCTGCTACTGAAGGCAGTCTTGTCTGGCGGTGCGATGGGAACTACCATCTGAATCGATAATATTACCTGATTTCAGTCAATGCAAGTCCATTGCTATTTCTCTCTAGGTAGGCAGACTGAGATGGGCTGACCTCTGACTTGAACTGAACTTGGGTGGCTTGATGATGATCTTGGCATCCACGACGATGCTCCCCTCGAAGATGCTCATCTCTCCACCACACGTCATTTCACCCATCTCTGGTTCATAACCGAAGCACAGCTAGCACAAGTCTTGCGTAGGAGCTAGTCGTTACTGCAGAGCCCCATTTCGTCTCATCCACAAAGGGGATCTCAATGCTGTCTGCCCACAGAAGTCGCCCCACATATGAATAAAACATGTTTGTGATCATGAGCATGACTGGTCAGTGCCTTTTTACTGACAAGCCCCCGGGAACCTCTGAAACAAGAGGCGCCGGGGGCCTCTGAAACCAGAGGCCCCGGGGGCCTCTAATACCAGAGGCCCCGGGGGCCTCTCATTTCAGAGGCCCCGGGGGCCTCTAATTTCGTACCTTACCATGCCTCTGATTTTCCAAAAAACCAGTTTTTGCTATTTGCAAATTTTGGCAGTAAAAAACTGATTTCTCAAAATTATCAAACAATTCAAGGCTAAAACCTAGCCTATCTTTTTTCACATTCTTGCCGTCATTTTGGTATATATTAAGTTGAAAATGGCGATGGCAGAGTCGGAAAATTTTTTGATTGAAAATTGCCAGTCCGATTTTTGCCCTATGCTATAACATAGGCAAAAATCGGCCAACAAAAATTTGTTCTCAAAATTTGATTTTTTTGGCATGAAAATGTTCCGTTGGGACCCCTTCCACCCCGCTGCATCATTTGTTTCACCACAATTAGTCTCAATCTGCTCAAACAGAAATGTCCTTTTTCCTATGCTTTAACATTGCCTATGCTATAACATAGGAAAATGGGCATTTCAGTTTGAGCAGATTGAGACTAATTGTGGTGAAACAAATGATGCAGCGGGGTGGAGGGGGTCCCAACGGAACATTTCATGCCAAAAAAATCAAATTTTGAGAACAAATTTTTTTTGGCCGATTTTTGCCTATGTCATAGCATAGGGCAAAAATCGGAATGGCAATTTTCAATCAAAAAATTTTCCGACTCTGCTATCGCCATTTTCAACTTAATATATACCAAAATGACGGCAAGAATGGGAAAAAAAGATAGGCTAGGTCTTAGCCTTGAATTGTTTGATAATTTTGAGAAATCAGTTTTTTACTGCCAAAATTTGCAAATAGCAAAAACTGGTTTTTTGGAAAATCAATTGAAAAAATTTTTCTTTTGGCACATATCATTGTCACCATGAAATTTGTTATAGTTTTGCGGTTCGATTGATACATAATAGTCTGGTGTTGGTCAAAAAATTTTTCATGAAATTGGCCAAAAATCGATTCTTTGCTCGTCCAGAGGTCAAAAAAGTAGGTGTTAGAAAAATGGCCATTTCTCAGCAGTCAAGCCATATTTTGGACCAGGGTTTGTTGGGCTGAGATCACAACTAAATGGACTAAAACCATGTCCTAATCACGATTCCCAACTCGAACCTTCGATTTTTGGGAAGTGGAATACCCCTTCTACAAGGCCTCTCAATCATCTCACAAACTGTCTCTTAATCCTTAATTGTGCTTAATTTTGAACTCCAAAGCTTCGGCTGGGGCTGAGAAATCAAGCCTAGAAAGCAGGTAAAAATTTTTTTATGAAGGGACACTTTTATTTTTGAACGCCCTCACAAAAATTGGCATTTCTCCAGTTCTCTGCAACAAAATGAGCAGCCAATTTATGCACATACTAAGCAAGTTTTGGGGAACATTGTGTGAAAAAATGAGCTCTCTAGCGTTTTTGTGGTTGGAGAAATAAATTTTCAAATATTGATCTTAGGGTGTCCGAAGACTTCGTACCCCCCCCCCCCCCCGGTATCTAAGCCCAAAAAACATAGCCCAGACATGGCTATAGCGCCAAACCAGAGCGAAGTTTCTAGGTTGACGAGACGAGAGGAAAATAGGTACAAAGGATGAAATTCTTGAGAATGGGTGGAAGGAGAGGATGGAGGACAGAGTTAGAAAAAGCGTCATTCTTTTTAGCCTCGGTACAATCGCCAACACTTCACCCATGCCTCGTGTTCATACAGATCGCATCCGAGCTCTGAAGCCGAGTTGCTAGCCACAACTCAAATTTTAAAAAGACGCCTTTTTTGACGCCTTTGTCAAGCTCAGAAACTACAACATCATCTGGAACATTGAGCCACCGATACCTAGCTCCACACAGCATCATATCCGAGAGGTCAACTACATGCCTCAACGCTTTCTTTTTCCTGTTTCTCCCAATATAGCACACAAACTCTTCTTTAGAGCTTTTCCTGAAGCTTCGTAGCATGGGCGGGCAATACGACCCCTACGCTTTGCTTGTGGCAAACACTTGATGACGAATGAGCATTAGTTGCTATTTGCTTCTTTTCACTGCTATTTTTCGATCCTTGTCACCATTTGTCCTGGCAATTGAGTTCGGTGAGATCTCAGTTCGTCTTGGTTAATTGGATATGACACGTTTTCTAATTATTCTTTTAAAGTCTGCATGAGACCAACCCAGTGCCTGCATTTTCTCGTACGAACACCCAAATAAAGCTAAAACAATCAATAGCACTGAGATTGCAACTAGCTAAAGAGTGCAAATGGCTGCTTGTCGGCTTTTCCGGGTAAAATAGTCTTTAAAAAGCCGCCATACGATAGAAATTGACATTTAACTGCGCTCCAATTTTTCCAGCAGTGAGTGGGAGGCTTTTTCGGTGGAGACGGGGAAGTTGAAGTTGAGGTCGCTGTCGAGCCACTTCTTGAGCTCCTTGTTGGCCCCACTTAGAATCGTAGGCATCGAGTGGAGGCAGCGATGAACTCCTGGGATCCGTCATGCTCCCGCACCTGAGCCGACCGTTGGTCCATGTTTTGAGGGTCGGTGCCGCTGAGGATGAGCGATAAGAGGCGGGCGGAGAAGACGATGTCGGTGTTCCCAGAGGTTTTCGAAGTCGATGAGGCAGCATCTACCGTCGCTGAAGATGACCAGGTTCTTGGCTTGCACATCCGCATGTTCCACGCCCCCTTTTCCACGGTGTAGAGGGCGGATATATTTGGCCTGTATGTCGGCGTGCTCCTCCCCAGCCTTCTCCACGCAGTAGAGAGCAGACAGGATGGCGGAGGCCACGTATTTCACCTCCTCCTTCCCGAGCGCGCTGGTGGAGGTGATGAGCTTGGCGATGTCCGTTTTGCCCCGCTCCAGCATCAAGAGCATGTCACCACGGCCCCGATTCGCTGTCTCCCCGCCATCTATTTCCGCCACCTTTGATGTTTGATTTTAAACGAAACAAAAAGACGAAACAAATCTATGGAGGATAGCATGTTGACGATGTTATAGTGAGTGCGGAAGCTGGTCAGGGCGCCCGCTTCTTTCTTGCCTGCATCTCGTAGCCCGTTGGGAAAGTACTTGCCGATAACCTAACTTAGGCTCAATGGTTAGATGCTGGCCAAGAGAATCTGAGTCTGTAGACAAACCTGTTGGCCGTCGCTGAGCCGATGGGCCAAGGAGATGGAGCCTGTGGTGGCAGCGGTCGCGTCGTCGGCGACAGCATCCACACTGTAGCCCTCACGGAGCCCCAGTTCCCGGGCCAGGTCTATGTTGCTACGCTTCATCTTCCAGAAATTAACCATATAGTGCCGTATCTCAAATCTCAAATCATCTAGGCCTCAATCGATGCTACGATGCTTAGATGTGTAGACAAACTTGCAGGTAGGTCGTCGGTGACTTGAAGGGCGAGAAAAATGGTACCAGTAGTCTCCCCCTCTGGTTCCCTGTGTCGTGTTCAGCGTGGATATCGTAGCCTTCATCAAGCGCCAGCTCACCTGCTAGACCGATGTTAGAGGGTCGCTTCATTTGTTAGCCTGAAATTAAAGAGAGAGTATCAGAAACTAAAGGAGAATACCAGAAATTAAAGAAATTTACCAGAGCGGGTCATTAAAACCTGATTTTTTAACGATTTTTTTGTCTAAAATTATCCCATATCCCCCTTATAATATGGTTAAATTTTTTGCGCGGCCGCAGGCCGCCTGCCGCGGAGGGCAGGGCAGTCAGAGCTCCGTAGGCCGGAGGGCATGGGTGCGGAGGCCCCGGAGCGTAGCCTAGCATACGAAGTATGCTAGGCGAAGCGTAGGGGCCGTAGCACCCGTGCCCGGAGGCCGGAGGAGCTCTGGCGCCCTGCCCGAAGCGGCGGGCGGCCAAGGCCAGCTTAAGCAGTTACCCCATTTTTGCGTCCGTCTGTCCGCATATATATATATATGTCTTTCCGGGGCCCGTACTCCGCGGTTTTTCAACGAAATTGGCTGATTTTTTGCATGAAAGTCCACTTGGGTGGTATCTCCAGGCCATTTTTTGGGCTTGACGTAATTTTTTGATTTTCGGCCAAAACTCAATTTTTTGATGTTTCAAAATACGAAAATTCATAAATCACTGGTTTTTCAATGAAAATGGCTGAATTTTGGCAGGTACGTTTGTATAAGCAATATATTGAAGCTGGCAAGAGGAAATTTCGAAATATTTATTATTTATTGATTTATAGTCAAAAACCCAAAATCTTAATGTTTCAAAAATTTTAACATGAATAAGTCCATGGTTTTTCTATGAAAATAGCTGATTTTTGGTAGGTACGTGCGTGAAAGTAATATCTTGAAGCAGGCAAAAGGAATTTTTGAAATAATTAGCATTACTCGATTTATAGTCAAACAACCTAAAATCTTGATGTTTCAAAAATCGGAACATGCATAATTCGTGGTTTTTCACTGAAATCTGTTGAATTTTGGCATGCATTTTCATTTAGGTGGTGTCTTGATGTGAGGCCGCGCATCTTGGCAACCGCCGAGAATACCTTGTCTTGCTTACAAACTTACTTAACCATTGCCTTCTGAGGAAGGTAACATTCTTGATACTCTCTCTTTAAAAGAAATTTACGGAATTTTTAGCATTTCCCGATTTATGGCCAAAAACCTAAAATCATCATGTTTTAAAAATTCGAACAAGCATAAATCATAATAAATCCATGATTTTTCAATTAAATTTGCAGTATTTTGGCATGAAGGTGTGGTATGTTAAAGCGATGCCGCGCACCTTTGATTTATTTTTGACATAATTAATTGATTATTACATCTGCTTAGGCCATGTTAAAGAAATATGCAAACGGGGGGAAACATTCATTGTCTTTGCCTGCGGCTATTATTATTGAAATATGCCGACTTCTAATGAAAATGCAAGATATTGCAAAATGGGAGTATTCATTTTCCACCTCTAATATCTCTACTGGTACAAAGTCTCAAATATTTTCGAATTTTGAGACCCCAATTTTCGAGGTTTTTGACAATAAATCAAGAAGGAATTAAAATTAGGCCAAGCGCAAAAAAACGACCCGAGCCTCCACCCAGACAGACCTTCATTCATGAAATTGTAAAAATCCATTTTTTGCCAGCCGTGAAAACCAGTTTTTTATGAATAACACAACGGGGCTTGATCGTAGGGGGCTGAGATTGAAACTTGGCATAGGCAAAGGCAGCTGAACCTGCTTTTCCAGCTGCCCGCGGAAGACCTTTGGCACCACGTCCAAGTTCACCGTGATGTGGGGCTCTGGCTCTGTGCTGATGGGAATGACGGAGTCGGTGTCCAGGACCTGAACTCGGCGCCGTTTTCCGGCCAGGCCGATGACCAAACTCTCCATTGGCTGTTGGCAGGGGAGGGAATTGAAGAAGCAGGGAGAGGGGGAAGAAGAGACCTTGTGGGCGGCGGAGAGAGAGCTCTGATGATGGCGCTTTCCCAGTGCGGCCTTGACGGAGTGACGCGCTTCGGGCGTGGACTCCTTGCGGGCCTTCTCGTGGGCCTCCTCTGCTCGGAACAGTTCCTCTTCTCCGTCTCAAAGTCCGTGGATGGGCTGTTTGACCTGGCAATGATGGGGGGGGGAGCTTCGCGGGTAGCAGAGCATGCGTAAAAGCCCTGGACGGGCGCGATGAGGAAGCAATAGCCGGGGAGGAAGTTCTTCAAGCCCACCAGCCCCACAAATCATCATCTCTGAAAGATCAAGCTCATTATGGCTATGTTTGCGCGGCCCAAGCCTCAGTTTGGTCTTCTTCTACTTTGCTCTTCGTTTGGCGGCCTGCAGCAGGAAGGAAGGATTGCAGAGGCTGAAAGAGCGAAGGAAAAGCTGACCGTCTGAACCAGCCAGCGCCTGGCAATCAAGGACAGTCCAGGCAGACCAGCTTTGGCTCTTCCCTTGTCCACTTCGTCTCCTTCCACTCCACTCCTCAAACCTCCTCCACTTCTACCGCCCAGCCCCAGCCTCGGAGCTCGGAGCAACCACTTCCGCTACTGAGCAGCTGCAGACCAGCTTTGGCTCTTCCCTTGTCCACTTCGTCTCCTTCCACTCCACTCCTCAAACCTCCTCCACTTCTACCGCCCAGCCCCAGCCTCGGAGCTCGGAGCAACCACTTCCGCTACTGAGCAGCTGCAGACCAGCTTTGGCTCTTCCCTTGTCCACTTCGTCTCCTTCCACTCCACTCCTCAAACCTCCTCCACTTCTACCGCCCAGCCCCAGCCTCGGAGCTCGGAGCAACCACTTCCGCTACTGAGCAGCTGCAGACCAGCTTTGGCTCTTCCCTTGTCCACTTCGTCTCCTTCCACTCCACTCCTCAAACCTCCTCCACTTCTACCGCCCAGCCCCAGCCTCGGAGCTCGGAGCAACCACTTCCGCTACTGAGCAGCTGCAGACCAGCTTTGGCTCTTCCCTTGTCCACTTCGTCTCCTTCCACTCCACTCCTCAAACCTCCTCCACTTCTACCGCCCAGCCCCAGCCTCGGAGCTCGGAGCAACCACTTCCGCTACTGAGCAGCTGCAGACCAGCTTTGGCTCTTCCCTTGTCCACTTCGTCTCCTTCCACTCCACTCCTCAAACCTCCTCCACTTCTACCGCCCAGCCCCAGCCTCGGAGCTCGGAGCAACCACTTCCGCTACTGAGCAGCTGCAGACCAGCTTTGGCTCTTCCCTTGTCCACTTCGTCTCCTTCCACTCCACTCCTCAAACCTCCTCCACTTCTACCGCCCAGCCCCAGCCTCGGAGCTCGGAGCAACCACTTCCGCTACTGAGCAGCTGCAGACCAGCTTTGGCTCTTCCCTTGTCCACTTCGTCTCCTTCCACTCCACTCCTCAAACCTCCTCCACTTCTACCGCCCAGCCCCAGCCTCGGAGCTCGGAGCAACCACTTCCGCTACTGAGCAGCTGCAGACCAGCTTTGGCTCTTCCCTTGTCCACTTCGTCTCCTTCCACTCCACTCCTCAAACCTCCTCCACTTCTACCGCCCAGCCCCAGCCTCGGAGCTCGGAGCAACCACTTCCGCTACTGAGCAGCTGCAGACCAGCTTTGGCTCTTCCCTTGTCCACTTCGTCTCCTTCCACTCCACTCCTCAAACCTCCTCCACTTCTACCGCCCAGCCCCAGCCTCGGAGCTCGGAGCAACCACTTCCGCTACTGAGCAGCTGCAGACCAGCTTTGGCTCTTCCCTTGTCCACTTCGTCTCCTTCCACTCCACTCCTCAAACCTCCTCCACTTCTACCGCCCAGCCCCAGCCTCGGAGCTCGGAGCAACCACTTCCGCTACTGAGCAGCTGCAGACCAGCTTTGGCTCTTCCCTTGTCCACTTCGTCTCCTTCCACTCCACTCCTCAAACCTCCTCCACTTCTACCGCCCAGCCCCAGCCTCGGAGCTCGGAGCAACCACTTCCGCTACTGAGCAGCTGCAGACCAGCTTTGGCTCTTCCCTTGTCCACTTCGTCTCCTTCCACTCCACTCCTCAAACCTCCTCCACTTCTACCGCCCAGCCCCAGCCTCGGAGCTCGGAGCAACCCACTTCCGCTACTGAGCAGCTGCAGACCAGCTTTGGCTCTTCCCTTGTCCACTTCGTCTCCTTCCACTCCACTCCCTCAAACCTCCTCCCTTCCGCCCAGCCCCAGCCTCGGAGCTCGAGCAACCACTTCCCTACTGAGCAGCTGCAGACCAGCTTCCTTCTCCTTTTCTTCCCTTGTCCACTTCGTCTCCTTCCACTCCACTCCTCAAACCTCCTCCACTTCTACCGCCCAGCCCCAGCCTCGGAGCTCGGAGCAACCACTTCCGCTACTGAGCAGCTGCAGACCACCTAATGCTATTCCCTTGTCCACTTCGTCTCCTTCCACTCCAGTCCTCAAACCTCCTCCCCCCCCCCCCCCTTTTTTCCCTCCTTTTCCTTTTCTTCCTCTCTCACTTCTACCGCCCAGCCCCCCCCCCCCTGGCCTCTGCTGCTCCTCCCCTCCTCCTCCCCTTCTAGCCCAGCCTCGGAGCTCGGAGCAACCACTTCCGCTACTGAGCAGCTGCAGACCAGCTTTGGCTCTTCCCTTGTCCACTTCGTCTCCTTCCACTCCACTCCTCAAACCTCCTCCACTTCTACCGCCCAGCCCCAGCCTCGGAGCTCGGAGCAACCACTTCCGCTACTGAGCAGCTGCAGGGCGCCCACTTTGACTCACTGCTGTGCTGAGCAAAAGAACTGACCCTTTGCATCACCGCTGAAGCTGAAACTCCGATTGGCTAGCTCTTAATTCATCAAGACGGAGGATAGGTTTCGGATAAAAGAAAGGTCAGAGAATGAAATGCTGTGCCGATCATGCGTCTGTGTGTATGTGCGTTGTGTCTAGAATGGAGCAGAAGGGGATAGGAATGCAAAACTTCCCATTTCCCGCCTTCTCCAAGAACAAAGGCTTTCAAAAACAATACATGAAATTAAATGCTACCTGGAAATTTTCGGGTTAACATATTTATTTTATTAATTTATTTAAATCAAACAACAAAGGGCTGCAGAGAACTCACATCCAACATTGCTTTAAAAATTTAACTTTTGTTCACATTTAGTTGCTCAATAAATTAAGCAAATTTAGTTCTTTATTAGCCGGTTTTGTTGGTGCGTTTGTTCGGCAAGAATAATATTTTTGAGGCAGTGGAAGAAGTAAAGGCGTAGGTGCTGGCCAGCTGAGTTGTAGTGGTAGAATTCCTCTGGAACCAGGAGATGGGCAGGGCGAGCCACAATAGGCAGGAGCTCATATATTAGACCTCTAGCTCAAAAAGACCCAGATTTTCGGACTACTACAGCCTACAAAAGCTCGTGGATGTGTGAAATGAGATATTTTCTAAAAAAAAAGCAGACACCGTCGGATTGAAAATTGTCTTTTTGTGATTTCTGCTTTTTAAAGGCACAATCCAAACATTACCGCCCTCACCGATTGTCATGCTTTTTTTTCATGGGTACAGACCATGATACACATACATTCTTTGGCACATAATGCAAAAGTCAAAAGACGGCAAGCAGGTCGACTTCTACAGGCCTAGGCTTCCTTCCACAGTACCTTTTCACCGGGGAAACATCGCTCCACAGCCAGGCGCAGCTCTACCTCATCTTCAGCCCTGCAAGAAGTGTGCCTTAGTATTTGGCTCCTCAAAGAAGAAAATAGAAAATATGGCTGGACTTGCTACGCAGGGCCAGAATGGGTGCCTCAGCGCAGGCGCCCTTCCGATGATGCGTGGCAGCGGAGCGTGAAGTAAAGCTGCGTTTGCAGCCCTTGCAGGCGTAGGAGGCACTGTTGCAGCTGGTGGCAGCATGGGAGAGGATCTGAGTGCGTCGGGCTGAGGTGTGGCTGGCAGTGTAAGGACACTTGGAGCAGGCCAGAGGACCGCCGTCCATTCGAGTCTGGGGACGCGAGGGACGGCTGGGGCCCTGGCGCTTCTTCCCAGCCCGCTTCCTGGCTGGCGGCGGCATTGGTTCCAGCTGGAGCAGGTCAGGAGGCTTGCTGCTGGGCAGGATATCGTCGAGTGTTCCCACTGTGAAAGAGGCTCCTGCATCTTCCTTCTCGGCGACCAGCCAGGAAGAGAGCGGACTGATCGGATCATCAGCGCCTATTAGAACGAGAGAATCTTCTGCTGGCAGCTTTCTTGCATCAGCCGGGGAGAAGACGGTCTCATCGAGGGCAGGCTCAAAAGTGGCCGCCGCTAGTTGCAAGTTCTCTGCTGGTCGAAGGATGCGGCTGACGTCCTGGAGTCGTGCCTGGCGGTACTGGTGAAAGCTGTAAAAACACAATGGAGAGACCTTAGATGATTGGTTTTTTAGAAACGTGAAAAAAATTTAAAAAATCATCTCCAATGTGACATACAATTAAAAAATTCATCTCAACATTTTTTGATGTTTTTTAAAAACCAACCCTCAAAGGCCTTTTCAATGTGTGTAACTGAGTGGTCGAATTGAAAAAGAGAAGAGAAAGGGTGCTAACGGATCGGTGTTAGGGTTGTGAGCCTCGGCGAGACAGTGTCCCAGTAGGTGTGGAAAGGAGGTGGTAGCGAATGAGCAGTCGAGACAGGCCCAGATTAGGTGGCTGCCGCCGAGATGAAGTCTCCAGACGTGTTCACTGGCAGCGGACGCCGAAGCGAACTTCGCCCCTGGACAATTTCCACAGCTCATTTGTTACTGATGACTTTGAATGATTCGAAGAAGCTGGCATAGAAGATAGGATTTAGGTGGAAATAAATTGTGTGCTCAATTACTGAGATTGGTCTGGGTGATTTTGAGCAAAATACTGGCGAAATATATCTTGCACATCGATACCTAAGTGCTAGCTGAAACTCAGCAGAAAACAGCAGTCCCATTTTTTAAAATGTCCTTTATGATCAATAACTTCTAAAAAATTCTAAAACACATTCGAAATTAATTTCACCATCGTAAAAAATACCAAAATAAACATAATCATGATTATGAACTAGAGGAAAATAAAAATGCAAGTTAATTCGTTTTCCCGCATCACTGAAGACCTTTCCAGGCAAATGCCTCGTCGGGAAAGCAGACCTTGAGCCCTTGCCGAATGGAAGCCTCATCTTCTGCCCTCAATTGAGGCGCTCTTCAATTAACAACTGTGTAGATGGCTAATTGCGAGAAAGCCTACTTGTTTCTGAATCCGATCTGTGCCCCAGAACAGCGACTGGACACATGGGCCTTCACCGCCTGGCGCGTAGTGAAGCAGCGCTGGCAGTCCAGGCATTTGAAGGGCGTGAGACTGAAGCACTTGCACAGGTGCGCCAGCATCTGAGTCCCGCGAGAGCTGGGCAGGCCGATGGTGTAGGAGCATTTCCGGCACCACAGGGCTCCTGTCTCCGCCTTCTGCTCCTGCTTCTGGTTCCTCTTGTCTCCACACAGCTTGGTTGTCGACTTTTTCGGGGTCTTGCTTTCGAGCTTCGCTGTTGAGAGTAAGCGAGGAGGGGTGGGATCGATCTGAGGGGTGGTGGGGTTCTTTAGGGCTGGTGAGTCGTCGTAGGGCATTATAAACTCAGAAAGATTATGTTCTTCCAATTCTGGCGATTCCATGGGCTCCTCCTTTAAGCAGTCTATCTCTTTCAACCGAATCTTATCGCCCGCAAAAATTACTTTGAGCTTTGGAGAAGCTTCCTTGACCAGCTCCATCTGTACAGCACACTCTGAAGCTGGCAGCAAACAGCGCACAGCTTGGCAAAGGATGTTCTCTCGGTACTGCTGCCAACTGCAATCGAAAGAAATGGAAGCAAAGGAGCAGCAGAGAATAGACAGAGACGTGATGCTGGGCTGGGGGTTGTGTCCCTCGGCAAGGCAGTGGGCGAGGAGGTTGTGGAAGGAGGCGCTGACGAAAGCACAGCCGATGCAAGACCAATGGGGCCCCAGCTGACCCACGTGCAGGCGATAGATGTGCTGGATTGCTCCTGCCCTCGTTTCAAAGGATAGGCCTGTGCACTTTGAGCAGCCCATCATAGCTTTGAGTGTTTGCGACAGAATGCAGGAATGAATGCAGGAAAGCATCGATTCATCTTTCGTTTGCGTTTGGCTAGAAGCCCATGGTAGACGAATCTTGATAAAAGGATAAAAAAATTAGTTTGCGCTCTTCATCAATTTCAAAATTACGTTGCAAAACTGCTTATTAGTTACAACGTCCGATACAGTTGGCAAATTTTATTTTACTCGTTAGATGAGCCAAATCAAACAAAGAAGTCATGCAGACTAGATTCCGTCACATTAATGTCGCAAAAATAATAATCGAAGGCTAAAATCCTTTCCAATCCACCTTTTCTTCTGGAAAGCAACGCTGGATAGCCAATCGCAGTGTTGCTTCATCTTCATCCCTAAAATCATGGACAAACCCTAGGCTCTGTAGGGTAGGTACACTTAGTGAAGAACTTATTGCGAATTATGATCTGGGCAGAAGCACAGGCTCCTTTTTTGTGATTAGCGCTGGCGGCGCGGGAGGAGAAGGTTTTGCCACAGCCCTCGCACTTGTAGGGGGCCAGGAGACAGCAGAAGGCTGCATGGGAGAGGATCTGGGTCTTGCGGGAGGTCGTGTGCTGGGCAGAGTAGGAGCATTTGGAGCAGTTCAGTGGCCCACCATCCAATCGGGTCTTTGGCCGCGGCGGGCGGTCAACAGAATCCCGCTTCTTTTTAGAGGCGGACCTCTTGGGTGGAGGTGGGGGCGGTGGCATTGTTTTGATTATCTGGAGGGATTCGTTGGGCCTGCCGGAGACGAGCTCGGAGAGTGCCTCTACTTCGAAGGAAGCGTCGATGGCAGAGGCTCTGGCGTCCACTTTCCAGGGAGACAGGGGACTGCCAAGAGTTGCTGGGCTGAGCTCAATGGAGAATGGCTCAGACGGTGCTGCTCTGGCTGGGGTGGCGACTGGTGCCCGGGGTTTTGTGCTCTTCTGCTGGAGGGGAAAGCTAGGCGGCAATTCATAGCTGCTGTCCGCAGGTCGCAGGATGCGGGAAAAGTCCTGCAGGCGAGCTGTCAGGAACTCATGAAAGCTGCAACAGCGCCAATATAGGAAGCAGAAGAAAGGCTGAGATATTGGGGGAGGTACTTGCTGGTGTCAGGGTTATGGCCTTCGGCGAGGCAGTGTCCGAGCAGATGGTGGAAGGAGGAGGTGGCGAAGAGGCAGGCGACACAGGACCAACTGAGACTGGTGCTGCGAAGGTGAAGTCTCCAAATATGTTCGCTGGCAGCCGCTGGGGTTGCGAATTTGGCGCCGGGACAGTGTCCACAACTCATCTTCCTTTACAATCAAATGGGCTTGGAAGGAATGATTTCTTGATGCAAAATGTTAGCAAACATTTTGTGTATCCATATATGGATTATAACTGGTACCATCGGCAAGCCAAATGTGGGTCTCTTTTCTCCAAATTTTGTAATTGCCTTGAGCAAAAAGTCAAGGAAATACATCTACTACTAGTGGAATCTGCTTGGACAGTTGCATTTTGTTTTTGGCGCGCAGTTCAGTGTCTCTTTCCATGCGCGCCAAAAACAAAATACAGATGATGCAGCAGATTCCACTAGTAGTAGATGTATTTCCTTGACTTTTTGCTCAAGGCAATTACAAAATTTGGAGAAAAGAGACCCACATTTGGCTTGCCGATGGTACCAGTTATTTCTTCCACTTTTAATAAAGTATAAAATGTATAAATAAAAATTTTTTTTAAATATATGAAAAATAAATAAATAAAAATAAACTCATTGAAAAAATATAACAAACATAAAAGAATCGAAAATATATTTAGATATTAATGGATAAAAAAATAAAAAATATTTTGTTTTTTATTTAATTATTTAAAAAATATAACAAAAAAATTCGAAAATCAAAAATACAATTCAAATTTATTGGCAAACTAACATATTTTTGTGAAATTTTCATGATATATGCTTAGGGCAATCGATTTTTGGGAGAAAATAGCTATAATTTTGACCTGCCGATGGTACCAGTTGTTTTTTCAACTTAAAGTTTCCAAAATAAAAATGATTGCCTAAGAAGGGTTCGAACCTCCCAGGTTGACCCAGCTGGTTAATCGCATAGACCACTACACCACGGATGCATATGCATAGCTGTTTAACTGAAGACTTATGAATAAAAGTCAATACATGAGGCTCAAGGACCCGGGGAAGGGTTGTGGGGGAAGAAATGAATACCTACTATCGTCCATTGAATAGATGCGGAGAAGAAGAAGGAGGAGGAGGAGGAGGAGTTCGGACAAATGGTTTTTTGCATTTTTCATATTAAAACAAATAGTTTTGGGCAAAAGTCAAAAGATAAACTATAGTCAATTCGATGTTGCTCTTTCCATTGCAAAAAGAATTAAAACGATTGGAGCTTTCTGTGACGAGCAGCAGCCTTATCAAAATTGAGATCTAGCAATAACCCCTTAAATGTACACCTAGGTCGAAAAGAGGGGCTGGGCGCTGACACTCCGCTAAAACTCCGTTCGCGCCAGCCCAATAAACAATATTTATTCTACGGTGCTCACAAAGCTGAGCAAATTGATTGTCTTCTGCATTGGGGATTTATGCAGCCACGATTTATTCATCACTTCTTGTTCCAAAAATTTTAGCTAATTTTTCTGCGTCCAAATGCCATAAAACATTTTGTACAATTCTCACAAAGCTGAGCAATTTGATTGACTTCTGCATTGGGGATCCGTACTTGATAAATTTTGCCCAAAACAAACCAAATGAATTCATTCCAAAAAGAAACACACATTTTACGCTTGGATTTTCTTGCTCAGTCGTTTTCAAATCTCAATTTTACTACAGAAATGCGTTGAACTTTTCTTTGGCAAAAATATTGGGGCGCACAAAATTGTCACGTAAGACAATAAACTTCAAATTAGTGAAACCTATAAAATTCAATCAATATTCCAACACAGCAATGAAACAAGCGCTTATTCTTGAGACAGCAGGGAAGTGATGAAAAGTGCGCAGATAGGCCAGCAGGCTTCTAGAGCCTGCTCAGGACAGCACGCAATCACGCCATGGCCTAGCTGACACCTGCTTCTTCCTTTCTCTTCCCCCATCCCATCCTCTAGTATACTTTCTCCAGCCTCCTCCTGTTGCCAACCATGAGACGAAGCTCAATCCTGATGACCCTTTGAACAAGTATTAGGAACGAGGTCCTTTAACAAGTATGGAATAGCAATCCATTGATACACTAAAAATCTATTATGGCGGTTGCCTAGTTGATGATAATATTAAACACAGGGAAATACTATTTAACAGAAACATTATAGGATTGAGTAGAATAGAATTCATCTTATATTAGAAAATAATTTGAATTTGTCTGCATTTTGACCATTTTGCATTTCAACAGACCATAACTCATTCAATCTTCCTATTTAGGAAAAACGAATTACCATCCCAGATGCGTCAGAGAAAGCTCTATCCAAAAAACATAATAAGATGAGAAAACGACAACAAAAAATTTTCGCCATTTTCCAAATGTAGGTGAAAAAAATAGCGCACCTCAGGGACATACAGAAAAAGTTTTTTTCTTCAAGCTCTATAAGCCTGTACATTTTTTTGGTGATTGGTCATGCTCCTTGCCCTATCTTCAGAGAAAACCACTTGGGAAAAGCTTAAACTGAGTGAGAATGGCGTTGTTTTCTGAGGTCACCTTTTCAACCTCCATAATAGCCACCGTCTTAATGTTATAATGCTTTTTCCTCCATATTATAAATGATTATAAAACAATCTTACTCCATGCTTTGAAGGTGGCGGGGGATGCCGCTTTCGAAAGACATGGAGCGTTTGCGGCAGCGCATGGCCAGTCCCGGGGACGAGCTGTACAGGCACCTCACGGAGCTCATGGAGGCCCTGGAGGAGGTCACCGAGGAGTCCGCCACCTCCGCCGGCGGATCCCTCCCTCCCATGGCCGCCTCCCCTGCCCCATCCTCACATCCTCGCCTCAATACACCTCCGAGACGCAAGGTTTCTCCTCCAAGCTAGACCTCTCTTCAAATCCATCTCTGAATGGGGCATTGGCCTCCAGCTGAAACGACGAAGATCCCTGCGCACCCTGTCTGAAACGGGCGGGCCGCGGCTGGCCTCCAGTGTGGAGCGGGTGAGCAAGAGCCAGCGCCGGCGTCAGCCTTCCGACTCCAGCCCGCTTCGCACCCCGGCAGCCTCTGCCTCCGCCGCCTCTCTCAGACCGGAGCCCAGTGCTGGCTCCAGTCGACAGGTCTTCACGACGCCGGAGGTTCCCACTCATTTCGGTTGTCGCCTACAGGGTGATCCAAGCACCAGGAAACACTCACTTTGATCAGCTGTAAGCTTTGCTTCCCCAGACCCACTAGAAATCATTTTACAGCTGATCAAAGTGAGTGTTTCCTGGTACTTGGATCACCCTGTAGAAGGCCTAAAGAAATGGATTGTGCCAGGGCACCGTGGACCCCGGCTCCGACTCGGACACCTGCAGCAGGCTGACAGGGGCCGGCAAAGCGCCCGCCAAAGGTTGAGGAGGGTTGGAAGGGGTGTGGAATGAGGGCAGGGAAACATTGGCCAGGTCTGATGCTCTGGGCAGCCTCCTATCGAACGGCGCTCCGCAAGTCAGCCGTCCCCTTCAGCGTGGAGTCGGACAGCTTCACGGAGACCATCGGACCGGGCCTGCATCGCCAGGCATTGCTCTTCTGCCTCCGCCAATCCCTCCAATCCTCAGATTCCTAATTGCCAGACGCGCCGCAAGCGCCTGGTGAAGAAGATGACGGTGGCCGATAGCCCGAGCGAGAATTCGGGCAGTCTGGTGGGTCGGTCGGGCGGGGAGGCAGTGGAGGGAGAGCCGGGAGGCCAGAGCTCCGCCGTCCTGCGCCTGCCCAATGCCATCGACATGTCCACATCACTGGATGCGGGACTCTCTGCCTTTCTCTATCCAGGTCTTCATAGCATAGCCTTCTGGGTCAAAGCATCTCTGGCAGCATGGAGGATGATGCCAGCATCTTTCAGCGATGCTGGTGTCATCCTCCATGCTGGCAGGGAAGAGGGGGATTGAAGGAAGTTTGCCTTCCTCTATCCAGGTCCTCATTGCTTTCTGGGTCATCTGACAGCATGGAGGATGGTGCCAGCTTTGCTAAAATATGCTGCCATCATCCTCCATGCTGGCAGGTGAAAAGGGGGATTGAAGGAAGTCTGCCTTCCTCTATTCAGGTCCTCCTCACTGCCTTCTGGGTCATCTGACAGCACGGAGGATGATGCCAGCTTTGCTGAAAGATGCTGCCATCATCCGCCATGCTGGCAGAGGCTGAAGGGGGATTGAAGGAAGTCGAGGTCTGCGGAAGCTGAGCGAACGCCGGGAGCCACTCGGCAAGACCTCGCCGGCCCTGGGCATGGAGGAGCTGTGTCTGGCGGCCAGTGAAAGCAGAGCCTCTGGATCGGAGCGCATGGACTGCGACCTGGAAAGGTGCCTCCCGTCCCTGCTGCCACCCGCAGAGGTCTCAATTCTGTAACTTCACAGCGGCGTGAGTACATCCAGCGATGAGAGCGGCAATTCGGAGGCCCGCAACGGGGACGATGAGCAGAGCGACTGGTTCCTGGACGGACAGGCGGGCTCACCGGGGCCCGAGGAGCGCTCCGAAGTTCGCTTCTTACACCCTCCCCAGCCCCCCAGAAACACCCTCAATGGATTGAAGGCGGACTCCACCTGCATGGGCGTCCCCCTGCGGGCGCCCTTCAGTCACAAGCCTGCCAGTCCGCCCAACGGTTGAGGAGGCTGCCGGGAGGGTGGATGGAGGGACTGGGGGATGGTTGAAGGTGTGCCGGAGTCCTCGGACACGGACGTGTCGCAGAGCTCCTGGCCCGCCCACATCGCCTTTCACAATCGACCACCCACTGGGGCCAGTCCCTACGGCAAGCCCCTCAAGGTGAATCCCATCCTTCCCCCAATCATCCCTCTTCCATCCATCTGCCCATCCTTCCCAAGAGCCCCCTAGGACAGCTGATGATGGATTGCAGAGTTTGGCGGCTGGGGCATCGGTGGCGCTGAACCGAAAGATCCTCGTATTCCTGGCCAACGAGAGTCAGTCGGAGCTGCGTCTGTCGCAGCTTCGCAAATGCGAGCGTCGTGAAGTATGTTCAGCCGGATATTTTTGAACAGTCGTGTGATGGGTGGAATGAATTGCAGCTGCTACGATTGGCCTCATTCTATCGGCTGGATGTGCGCGGGGAGAAGAAGCGAAGACGGACCTGTCTGCTGCTGCGCAAAACTCCGTTGCTATACTTCTTTCAATAATTGGTCATAAATGCAGTTTTTCAGCTCCACCAAGCTACCGCACCGACCTTCCTCCTAAGTCCTAACCAGGGGCCAAAGAATTTATATTTTTGCATTTATTCTGCAATTTCGATGGCAGTGATTTCAATTGAAGAAAATATGTGCGTTAAGGATGAATAATCCTGCTATTATTTTGGTCTTTTCCGTTTTATGAAAATTCATTTTTATGCAATCTACTAATGCTGCTGGTAAAATTTGAGGTATTGAACTAAATACTGCACTAAATGAAGCAAAGTTATTTTGTAGAATTTCAACAAGTTTAATCGCACTCTAGATCTAATATTTTTAAAAAAAAATATTGCAAAAAAGATTCCAATCTACAATCAGCTGTGCAGCCATCCTTCAATAAGATGAAACGCCATGGTGCCCTTGGGCGGAATGAAAGCAAAGCGCTCCTCCACAATCTTCTCTCTGCAATTCCACATCCCATTCCAGCGCCCCTCAAAAAAGGCCCAGCTCAAAAACCTGGCCACAGCCTCTCGCGGTCTACTCAAAGCCGCCTCGTAAGCTCTTCGCACCTCCTCCCTGCTCCACCAGGCCGCATCCTTCACCTCGCTGAGCATAGGCGACGGCTGAAACCTTCTATTTATTTATTTCAAACAGAAAGCACCATAAAAAGGTGGCAGCAAGCTGATGATAAACCCCAAACAGATGCATAGAATTAAGTCCAACTCAATGAGACTGGAAGAAGAGGTAATGGGGATTAGAAGGAATACTGGGAGGCAAGATACATTTGCAGAAGAGAGCCTGAGACAGAAGTGGGCCTGAGGCTGAAAACCAGTCGCTTACCTGGCACACCTCCGCCACGGCTTCGAAGCCGACCATGAGGCTGGCCGCCGGGAAAGGCCAGCCTTGACTGGCCCCTGCCCAGCTGACGGGCCCCAATTCCACACCCACCTCCTCTGCCGCCTCCCGCCTAGCTGTCTCCTCCAGCGGCTCACCCGGCTCACTGCAGCAGTAGGCTTTCAGCTGGCTGGCTGATACTGGCTGTTGGCACCTGAATCCGGCCACGCAGGTCCAGACGCCGTTGCGAGAGATGGGCAGCTGGACGAGCAGGAGCTGACTTCGCTCCGCATTCGTGATCAGCACTATGGCCACCGGCGAGGTCTCCAAGGACAGTCAATGTTAGACAGCCTGGAGGGGATTTAATAATATTACTGATCCCAGGGGATTTGGGCAATTGCTCCCCTGACCTTGGGATCAGTAATATTAGAATCACCTCCAGCTGTAATTGGTTGCAATTGATTGATTCCAATCAATTGATTGTAATTGGCTGAAGGGGCTAACTGGTGGATAGTGAGTGAGGGCGCAGCTAGTGCAGGTGGCGACGGCTTTCGACAGCGCCATGTTCAGCAGACCGCCGCAGGCCGGGCAGTGGCGCCAGTGTCTGGACCACCGCAGCAGGGACAGACTCTGCCCCCAACCTCGCATATGCACTTCAGGACAGCCCAAGAGGTGGAAGAAAACCTTGGCCAGCAGCTGAGCTTCCAGACCCATGGCTCCGCTCACAACCCCCGCGCGGGCGTCCATAAATCGCCCCGACAATCGCCGCTCCACTGCCTCCAGTTGTAGAGCCGCAATTAGGTCATATTGACGCATTCATTGATGCTGTGCACCTGGGCCTGCTGATCGGAGAGCTGAAGAGGAGCGGCAAGAAAAGGCAGCCAGACAGCTTCATCATCGTCCTCGCAGCCGCTCTGCCGTGGCAGTAGGTCTATCAGAGCTGTGCCGTTGGTCTCCAGTGGCTCTGGTAGGACCTCTTGCACCTCTGCAGTTGCAAGAAAGCTCAAAAGGCCTCATTGATGAAAAATTAATTGGATAAGAGAGCTCTA
Source organism: Ptycholaimellus sp. GST1_10 (assembly GCA_030248095.1). Taxonomy (NCBI): domain Eukaryota; kingdom Metazoa; phylum Nematoda; class Chromadorea; order Chromadorida; family Chromadoridae; genus Ptycholaimellus; species Ptycholaimellus sp. GST1_10. The sequence goes on along the minus strand of JASANA010009635.1, from coordinate 6,408 downwards.
GGAAGCAATTTGAGAAAAGAACTGGGCAGAAAGAACCCTGGAAAGAGAAGGAGGGCAGTCGGAAGTCCAGCTGGTCAGAGCTGGGGCCTGGACGAAGCAGAGGGCGCCGGCCGTCTTGGAAGAGGATGAATCGGCCTTGCTTTATGGAGTCTCGTAATCGACTCTCACTCTTCTTCATCGCCTCCAGTTCCCTCACCTGGGTGGATAAATTGATTAGCCAGATTAGAGGATAAATAAATTAGCCAGATAAACTAACCTTGCGCACATAGTAGGAGTTCAGGCAAAGACTGTCTTTCCTGTAGACTGGGGCCTGTGAAAAAATCTGCTTCATTCGTCACTTTCTTTCTAAGTAAACCAAAATACCTGACGCAGAAGCAGTGAACAATGGCGAGCTTTGCGCTGCATAGGCTGTTTGAACTGAATAGTATAATTTGTCAGTGTCTTAGCATTTCCAGCACGGAGTGAATTTTTTGGCATCATCTTCACAACCATTTACAATTGACCTCCATCAGCTTCCATCAAAACGTTTACTCTCAAGCCCATCATCTCTGATAGCTCAGGCCAAGTATCGCTGTTGCAAAGCGTCGGGGATGAAATCCGCTTCCGGCGGATGCTCCATGCGATAGCGCACCTCCTACAACAGCCCAGCATCTTCTCTCCAGTCCGCCTTCCCCAAGCACACCTGAGACTGAAAGCCTCCAAAGTGAAGCAGGAGGTCGGGTCGGATGAGCCCCTGATGCTCTGCCCCGTGCTGGATGTACAGCAGGTCGCCCAGAGCAGGGCTGGACCGCCCCTGCTCCAGAGCCACCTCGCGAAGACGGGCCAGACATTCGCTGCTCTGACAAAGAAACAATTTTTGGGGCTCTAGCAGATGAGAGGGCTCACTTGAGAGTCGCTGATGAGAGTGAGCGCCATATTAGGCGTGTCGGAGGCGGAGGCCGCGAAATAGCTGCAGCTTACGACTTTGTTCCCGCTCTCTTTGTCCAACAACGCCACCACCTAGTTTTGCAGCAAAAATTGGGCCTGGGCTGCTCAAATGAGCACTTGCAAAAACCTTGTCCATTTGGTTCCGATCGAAATCCATGGGGGTGTAGGCGAAAAGCGCCAGCCAGCTGAGATGCTGGGACACCGCTGCTATGGCCTGTAAAATAAGCAGACATTTCATTGTTTTTAGCCTCCCCCTCCTCATCCAAATCACCTTTGCCCATTCCTGAGCCTCGCTGTCAAAGTCCACCGACTCTGCCACCAGACTCCAGTCCAGCACCAACCGTCGCAGCTTTGGGAACGGCCCTCAAAAACACCTGCCTCATGCTTCCCAGTTCGAGCTCGGCTCCATCAATTAGCAGAAAATGGCTAGAAGCAAACGCAAAAGAGCAGAAAGAATGCTGGCAGGTGGAGTGTCGTCCCTTTGCAGCTGGCGAATGCAGAGCAGTTCAACAGAAGGCGCCGATGAAAGGTCCTCGGCAAGGAAGGCGGACAGATGGGGGCCTGTCAGACCGGACAAGCGCACGATGCTCAATCGGCTTCCTAGACTCTGCAATCAATTTTTGTACCATTTTTCTTTGCGAAGGAAGCAGAAGGGAAGTGGAGGAACTTGATAAACTCGGCTGGCATGGGCAGGTTTGACGAGCGGCAGCGCAAGATCCAGCGCTAGCAGCTGAGGACAAGACTCAGCTATCAGCTCGAGCAAGTCTACGAAGGTTGCTACTGCTCCAGTGGGATAGCCTGCCAATGACCTCAAGCCTCAACTGCTGATGGCAAGGCTTTAAAATAGCTACCTGGCCCTGAGTCAGCGAAGGACAGAGCAGTGAGGGAAGAGAGGTGGGCGAGCAGGAAGTTCAGATCTTCTGCCTTCCCATGCGCCTCCTCCCAACGCAGTTCTTTGACGCCGGAAATGAAGTCCAGCGGAATTTCGCCACTCCGCAGGGCGTCCACAATTTCTCTGATGACCTCAAAATAAAAATATTAAACGACTGCTTATTTGTACCGACTAATTAACCACTGGGAAGAAGAGGAGGCTGAAAATGACGGATAACCTTGTCAGTAACATGCAGCAGCAACGGACGGAAGGAGGTGTAGGCTGTTTGTCGGTTGAGCAGAGCCAACTCGCCTTTCAGTCTGGATCGAAGCGGAGTTTCTGCAAGATGTTCGCTGAAAGAAACAGGAAAAAGGGAGGAATGGCGAACGAAGTGTTCCGAATTTGGCGGGGTCACAGAGCGCCCAGTGAACGTATCGAATAGGCTGAATGTGGTTGGCTCGACGCCCGCACCAGACTAGAAGCTTTTCCTCACTCTCTCCCATCTTCACATTCTTTGGCTGGCCCAGATATGTGTGCAACGGAACCTCGTGTGATTCTGCGCAGTTTCCATGTGGGCAAATTTGTGCGCTACTTTGAGCAACACGAAGCTATGTGCGGATTTATTTCTAGTAACCGTTAAATTAGTGACCTTTGAAAATGTTGGCAGTAACAAGTTGTTGGCAGTTGTTAGTAACAATTTTAATTTCCAGTCAAATTAATGCGAAGTGCTTAGATGTGATACTCTATATTGGGAGAAACAGATATACGCGCGGCTTGCAATATATTTCTTTTAGTTTTGAGTGTAGGATCACAATGAAATTCATCATTTTATCACTGTTGTATCACTGCAGATGAACAATATTTGACCAGTAAAAACCAACATGCGCAAATATGAAAACCGAATTATTGTTATCCTTTTGCGCAAGAGCATTGGCAGGGTTTCTCTGCAATTCAAAATCTGACATTCCACCACAAATAGTCTGCTCCACTATATCGGCTATTCAACCTAGCCTATAAAGAAGTGAAAAGCTGAACTGATGCAGATGTCTTTGACGCGGTAGTAGCTGGGGCGGCAGGCGCAATAGGGCCCCTCTTCTCGCTCCACGCACTGCATATCGGAGGGGCAGCGGAGGTTGTCGCAGGAGACCGTGACTGGGCGCACGCAGACGTTGCAAAAGCGCAGGCTCACGGGCCAGCCCCTGGGCACTTTTAGGGCCACGTAGCCGACGTTGTTGACGCGCGGGGAGCGAGTGCTGCCGGTGTCCAGATTGGACTGCACTTATTGCCGCCTTTCACAGCCCTTGTCAAAGCAGTTTGGCTTTAACCAGAATGGTTCGCGTTCCAGAACTGCCGCTAGGATCGGAGCTGTTGCGTTTCAGGCCCAGGAACCATTCCCAGGAGGTGTTGCTTTCGGAGGGAAGGAGGATGGACTCGAGGCACATTGTGCGGCCGTTCAGTACCGTCAGTGTATAGTTGTACTCTATGCCATGCTCTATCTGAACAGAGTTGCCCAGCACTTCAACCTGAAAGCAGCCAAATTGCAAGTCAGAAAATAAACTGAAGTGAACAAGGGTCTAGTTTGATAGGTGGCTGGGTTCTCACAGAGGTTGGCTTGTCGAAAGTGATGCTGGTGCAGGTGTCCGGGGGCAGGCTGGTGAGCTGGTCGTTGGGCGGGGTGCAAAAGGTGCAGTAGCGAAGGCGGATGCGAGTCTGAAGCGGGTTGTCGGAGAAGAAGGCCATGCCGAGGCGGGTGACGAGGACGTCGTTGGCTGACGGGGCGATGGCATCGTTGGCCCTGCTGGGGCTAAGCACTGGCTCTGGCTGCAAAAAGAGGGCGGAATTGCTCCGCTTGAGAGGGAAGAAAGAAGGCACGGCGAGCTTCTGCCAATCCTGCGGTGTGTCTTCCACAAGCAGCTGGGCATGGAAACGAGCGAATGCGTCAACACCCTCCGGTTCTGTCATGGCCACTGCCTGGAGGCAGAGAGGCTGTTCTGTCTTCAGGAAGGCCTCCGCGTGTCGAGCATCTCGTCCTCCGCCAGGGTGTAGGCCATAGTCGTAGATTGAGGCTGTCACAGGCACTTCGTCAGAACCCAGGGACAGGGTGTACTGGCAATAGGTTTTTTTGGCCAGTGAATGCGGTGCTCCCGTCTGATGTAAAATTCACATCAGAAGTTATGCAACCTAAAGATTCTAATTAGTTCTCCTAGTTTACTTTTATTGCTAGAATCAATTTTTTCCGAAGACTGCAATTCCATTCCTGTTCTGGAACAGGAACAAATTTCCATTCCTGTTCCTCAATTTTCCATTCCTCTAGGCCATATTTCCATTCCTCGCCTAAATTTTTTGCATTTCTTCTACGTTTTCTCCAAAATTTTGTTAAAAAAGTATGAAACTAACTACATAGGGTTACGTAATGGACAATTCTGCGTCGAATGGTGCCACTCGTTCTGCGTCGTTTTCATTTTTGGGGCCGTCGACGCGAGTTTTTTGAAAAAAACCCAATTTTCGCCCTTTTTTTTGAGGAATGGAAAATTTTTGGCACTCATTCCTCAGGAATGGAAAATTTTTGGCACTCATTCCTCAGGAATGGAAAATTTTTGGCACTCATTCCTCATATATTTTCAGCATAAAATGACTCCAGGTAACCCAAAAAGATGCAAAATCTACATAACTAAGTCCCACGAAGTAGTTAGGATGCTGTAGGCTGGATATCATTCATGTTCAGATTAATGCAATATTAACTATCCTGAATAAATGGTCTGACCCTTAACTACGTACTTAGTGAAAATTAAGACTGGAACAAATTTTTTTCGACTTTTCCATTTCTAATCCAAAACACATCCAATGGGTATCGATCGAAAGCTAGTGATGCAGCGAGTGCAGAAATGAACTTTGTTTTGCCAATTTTCAATTGAAATTTGGAAAAATTTGACATTTAATAGTTGAGGAATGGAAAATGGAATTTCAAGGAATGGAAAATTTTCGGCACTCATTCCTCATGTTTTTTTCAGCTTAAAATGACTCCAGGTAACCCAAAAAGATGCAAAATCTACATAACTAAGTCCCACGAAGTAGTTAGGATGCTGTAGGCTGGATATCATTCATGTTCAGATTAATGCAATATTAACTATCCTGAATAAATGGTCTGACCCTTAACTACGTACTTAGTGAAAATTAAGACTGGAACAAATTTTTTTCGACTTTTCCATTTCTAATCCAAAACACATCCAATGGGTATCGATCGAAAGCTAGTGAAGCAGCGAGTGCAGAAATGAACTTTGTTTTGCCAATTTTCAATTGAAATTTGGAAAAATTTGACATTTAATAGTTGAGGAATAGAAAATGGTCATTCCTCAGGAATGGAAAATTTTCGGCACTCATTCCTCATATATTTTCAGCATAAATTGACTCCAGGTAACCCAAAAAGATGCAAAATCTACATAACTAAGTCCCACGAAGTAGTTAGGATGCTGTAGGCTGGATATCATTCATGTTCAGATTAATGCAATATTAACTATCCTGAATAAATGGTCTGACCCTTAAAGGCACAGTGCCAAAAAATGCAGTGTCTTGAAATTCTGTTTTCTAGTGCTGATTGGAAAGATGGCTGTTGAACTAAGGGGCAAGGATAATTGTTTTACCACAATCGCCCCCTGAAACTTATCTACACCACTTCGAAATTGCTAATTTTATTCGTCAGAAATAAGAATTTAACCAAGCAAACAAGAAAAGTATTTGACTGTTGTAAAGAAAAATGAGTGAAAGATCGTATGACTGGGTAAGAATGGGTCAGGTGTTAAGACGAATCTGGCTCATTATACAGTTGCAAGGCTGGCTGGAATCCGGGATAGAGACCAATATGAACATGAAAAATTCGTGGGAATGTTTCCCAAGAACTAACAAGAGCAGCACAAAATTTCACCATACGCAGACAATTCATTTGACTAAACTTAGGCTCTTTTTTTTGATCAAACCTCTCACTTAGACTGGGCTACTCAAGTAATTGCATCAAAACATCGACCTTTTGAGTAGATCAGAATGTAGGAAGCCGTCACTTTTTGGGCTGCGCGCTTTTTTGCGCTGCAATTTTCTTAAGTTTTAAGGTGCTAAAATTTCAATCTCCACATATATCACCTATTTTAGCTTAGCAAGCTTTAGCACAGCATTCCTCGATTTTTGGTGAATTTTTTTCTTATCCAATTTTGCAATGCCTATGCTTTAACGTGTGATTTTTCTGAATTTTTTTCTCATAAACTTTGGTCAAAACTGCAGAAACTAAATATGCTTGCCCCACTAACTTGATGACCTGTACCTACAAAAAAAATATGAGCTCGATTGGAGATGGTGCATTTCTTGGCATTGTGCCTTTAACTACGTACTTAGTGAAAATTAAGACTGGAACAAATTTTTTTCGACTTTTCCATTTCTAATCCAAAACACATCCAATGGGTATCGATCGAAAGCTAGTGAAGCAGCGAGTGCAGAAATGAACTTTGTTTTGCCAATTTTCAATTGAAATTTGGAAAAATTTGACATTTAATAGTTGAGGAATGGAAAATGGTCATTCCTCAGGAATGGAAAATTTTCGGCACTCATTCCTCATATATTTT
>JASANA010009634.1:0-17131 GCA_030248095.1 Ptycholaimellus sp. GST1_10 | reverse complement strand
TGTCTCATTATTACTTCGTTCAGTTACGTATTGCTGTAAAAGTCACCAATTTCTTCACTTTGCCCAACTGTGACAACCAAGCAGCGCATGTTCATCAGCATATCACAACCAGCTGAGATTGAAAAAGCATAATAACTAAGCAAACAGCTCGGATAAATGGCAACCACGGGAGGCATGAGCTTCCGAGGTCACGAAGGAGACAAGGAAGAGGTGGGCAAAGCAAATGAATGTGAGTGGAAAGCAATGGTGATTTGGCTGAAGGACGAGGGTTTAAGCCGCTCGCGACGGAACCGCAGCTCGGGCGGGGATCCAGGAACGAGGCCCTTCGCACCGCTTTTCAGGACTTCCAGAGCAGTCTCCACCAGCCGGGCTACGACAAGCACGAGCGAATTGTAAAGATCAGTCGGTTGGTCAATGTAAGTGTGGATGGGAATGGAGACTGTGGCGAAAGATGGAGAGCATTGAAGAGAGCGTGACGGTAGAGTCGAAGCGGATCATTTTCCAGCTCCATCGAGCCACTGGGAGCCCAAGCTCTTCCAAGGCCTTGGAGGAGGCCTACGCTCGCTTAGAGGCTCTTCGGTGCCCTTTCTCCCTCCCTTTTTTCTGCTGGACTAGAGTAGACTAGAGTGGTTGTAGAACGACGCAGTTGGTGGAGCTGGCGCAGGAGTTGGCGGGAGAAGATGCCGCACTCTTCCTACGCGCCTACACGCCTGGCCTGCAGGAGTACATTGAGGCTCTCTCCTTCTACTTCTTCCTCGCCGAGAAACGCATCATTTCCCACCAAGAGGTTTTCCCTATTCTGCTTAGCAAAGCAAGGCTCCATTCTTTAGGTTAAGGTTTTTGCAAGTAATGATCTGATCTCAAGAAGAGGACAGTTCAACTTTCTGTTTTTCTTAATTTTTAGTTTCAAAATGTCATGGTTTTAAAGTGTCGAAAGGTTTTTGAGAAATTTGGCTGATGCAGGTGCAGCTTCTGGTGACGTTCCTGAAAGGGAAAGTGACTGAAGAAAGGTGGGGCCGTAGGACACATTCAGGTTAAGGTGCAGCACTCATTCATCCTCGGCATTGGCGACATGGGTTCCTCTTTCCATCCTCAGCATCCCACCACCGCTTCCAGAGATCGGTGTTGATAGGCGGTGAGCTGATGCGCTTTGCCATCAACTCCATCTCTGCCGGTGACATCGCCGCTCCAGCTTTGGCATCCTCTCATTCACTCCGATTTCTTTCCGATCCAAGGAAACCTTCCTGAGGATGCAGGTCGAAGAAGCGCTGCGATACTCATCAGGACTGCGTCTCTCCATGTGCATCAAGCACTTTGGCGTCGGTTATGCGGGGAAAGAATTCTTCGCCAAACTCGCCGTTCTCAAGTCCTTCATCCAGCCTTACGGCAGGAGAGAAGAAGTGGAAGAAAGGCGATTGTTGAAGGGGGAGCAGAGAGAAGGTGGAGCGAGCACTGTACGCACTGGAACTTCGAGGTACGGAGGTGCCGAAGGAGATGCTGGCTTCCCTCTTCTCCGACGCTGCCTCAGCCTATGACCCCAGCACCCCAGCCAATGACACCGCCACCGATATTTCCGATCAATAGCAAACCGCTTTTGTTTCTTCTGCTTATACATAGGATTTCGTTGAGCAAGGCCTCCTCAAAGTGCACCACACAACAAGGCAACACAATACAAGTGAAGCAGAGACGCATGAAATGGCGAAATATCACAGCTGGCGATTAGAATCTCAACCCATGGCATAAATAGCAAAAGGTCTACAATAGAAGAGGAGAACATAGGGGAGGCATCAATTAGAGATGTGTTTCTTGTACATTTTCCGACACGGCAGAGGATTTGGCGGTCCACCAGTGCACCTTCTCCGCCACACTCACACCACTCTCCTCAATTCCCACTGGTTCTAATTGCGTCCATTGGCAGGCGAAGTGGGAAACCTTGAAGGTGAAGGAGTGGGGCTTGGAGTCAGAGCCGCCCGCAGATCGCTGGAAGCGCACCTTCTTTACCTGTTCACCAACCTAAAGTTGAGCTAGGCTGAGAAGAGAGGTGGATGATACCTTGATGGGGACGAGGTCGGAGATGGGAGGTGTGTTGGGGGTGGAGATGGTGGGTGTGTAGGGTGTGGAGGAGCGGGCGGGTGGGGGCGGAGCGGGACGGGTGGGAGTGAGGTTGAGGCTGGGCGGGGAGTTGGGCAGTGAGTCGACCTCCGTCTTGGCCTCCGTCCAGCTTTCCGATTCCAGAAGACGAGGCAGGGAGCGTGGGCGAGGAAGGCTTGGGATGGGGATGAAGTGAACGTCTTCAGCCTCCTTCTTCAACGGCCCCATGCTGGCCAGCACGGCGGAGGCATTGCTGGAGTCCTCCACGCCCTCAACTTTGCCCAGCCTATTTTCCTGAAGAGGGGATAGGAAGAAGGAAGCCAACCGGAATGTCCTCTTCGGAGCCTTGGTGGGTGAGGCAGGAGCAGCAGAAAGGCATCGCCAAACAAAAGCCTCGGAGCTAGGATAGCAAAAGACTGACAGGTGACAACTGGCTGGAGTTTCGACAGTGCACAAAATGGAGGAAGTTGGGGAAGTATGCAAGAGGCTGGACATTTTTGCGCACTTGGTGCGCCAGTTCAAATGCGGAATGAAAAAGCAATGCATGGGAAGGACATTAGGCTAGCTGATTCTATTGCAACTATGCCCTAGCTGTAGGTTGATTGTGAGAGGGACTATGGAATGGACAAAGATGGGAGAGGGAGGTGGGAAAGGAGAGTAAGGGGGGAGAGGGGGCTAAAGGTCTCTGGGTAGGCGTTGTAGGGGCGGTCGGCAGGTGGCGCATAGGCGCTGGCAGAGGAGGCGGACGGAGGGTGAGATGGCGCAGGCAGTGGAAGGGAGTCGATCGCACTGTGGCTCCAGATCCACGCATGCCTCCTCCATTGCCTTCAGCTCCTTGTCGCAGCCGTAGGCCGCGTTGATCTTCCACACGTCCAGGAAACTCAGCTCCGCATTCTTTTGCACCCTTAAGCCAATCCCAAATATCTCAGTTCATTTATGCTTTTCGTCTTAAGACTGCTAAAATTGATGCAAAACTTCATCTGTAAAAAGGAATAACCTGAAAAATGGGTCAATGGAGAACAAGGACGGCTTTTTCTTGTCCATGGCGAAGTCGTATGGACCTATAATAACACCTATATGGGTAGTATTGGTTATGTGCTATTTATAATGTGATTAATGTAAATATAGCATAGGATAACAAATTTGAGCATAAAATGACCATAGTGAAGGATAGAGGCAAAATCGTAGGGAACGGAATAGTTGAGCTGGAAGTGTGCATCTATATCCTTCAAAGGATGATGTTATGTGAAGCAGAGGAGAATGGAATGTTTGGTGAGAAGAGAACCTCCTGAAAGGTGTACCATGCAGCTTGCGGAATGTTATCCCAATTAACATACACATGCTTGTAGCGATCTGGTCTAGACTGCTCATGCCCGAACCTTCAGTTTCGCACAAAGTGAAAGCTAATAAATTTGTAATAATTGTCTCATAGATACCCAAGTGCATGCAGAATTTCGTGTAGCGCTCCGTTCACTTGACCTTTTAGACACCAAGGAGGCAAACTCAGTTCCTGTCCTCTTCAAAGCAAAGCAGCCAAAATGAGTGAAATGAAGGGCATTGAAGAAAACCTGTCATCGTCCATTTCAGGCCTTCGACCAACGTAGGAGGCGCAATCTTGCCCGTTTGTAATAATCAAATAGGCCGTGCCTTAATTATTATTTCATTCTACGTCATTGCTCACACGTTTGGTTTATTTAGAGCTCGAGTAAAATGAAAAGAGTAAAAAAAGAGCGAACCTGGTGGTGGTTTCCGATGAAGAGGTTGAAAGCGAACGCAAGTGAACTGCTCAAAATGGCGCATAGCTCGAAGAACCATGTTCTGTTCTCGTCGACGCTTACGCCCAGCAAACGAAGCACTGCACAACCAACATTTACACTTACTTAGTCTCAGCTGCAGCGAATTTTCTCAGCAGCGAACTCTTAGCAGCAGCTACCCAATACTCAGCAACGAATCCTATTTACTATATGTTTCCTAAGTGTAATGACTTTAAAAAAGACAATATGAACTAAGAAGATCATGGGTTCTATTATTTTTCAACGATTTTTGGCAACTAAATGTATCATTTTCTGTAAGATTCGAATTATTACGAACAAATTAATTGAAAAATATTAGCAGCAAAATAAAAGAATTGATGGGATGCATAAGCTAAGCAAGTGGAAACCTAAAAGCGAAGGGGACGATGCCTTTGGGCCACAAATTATCGCGAGTAAATGGCGTGACGGGGCTTGCTTTAAACTCTGTGTCCCGCTTCTGGCGACTGGGGCTGTTCTTGAGAATTCTGCATGGCAAGCTCTCCGCCCGCATCACGGCCTATAGTTTTACGTTTTAGCTCAAATCAAACAATACCTGTTATTCCTAAAGTCACTTTATTGTAACGTTTTATTATGCTAGTAGCTTTATCACTGGTGACAAATTAATGACCACAGTCATAAAGGGGAAAAGTTTGGCAGTTGGAAGGCATAAAGAGAAATGGGAAGAAAGATGGAGGAACCTGGAGGAAGAGGGTGGTTAGGAGGCAGAAGCGTGTAGGTGACATGAGGGAGCTAGATGGTATGTCATAGAGGCCTGCTCTTGGATGAGGTTACCAGCTCCGATCCGGGGGCAGCGGGGAGCAAGGGTCAGGGAGAAGGGAGGGAAAGGAAGGGGGTCACTCCCTCCCATCCCCAGAAATCGCTCAACCGGTTCCATTCATCAGCCCCCCTCCAGCTGCCCCAGCCCCCAGCCCACCAAGAGGCCATTGCACTTCCCAAGCCCCTCCTTCCCCAAGCATCCATCCCCTTCTTACACCTCTCATTAGGCGCATCTTCTCTGCGCCAATATCTCCTGCGCGCATTAACCCGTTTTTTTTCATATATCACCTTCTTATGCTTCGCTAATCTCACCTTTACCAGATTGTTGCAAGCCCGATCAGTACGAGACGCCAGAGAACTTTCGCGTCAACCTCCATCCCCCTGATTAGATACAGCAAGCCATCTCTATTACACCGCCAACAAAATCAGCTATCTGTGTCCCTTAGCAAATGATGTGTTTGTTGATGACGTGTTCATGTACGTTTATTCATGTAATTCTCCTTAGAACAAGGTATTCTCGGCCCGCTTAAAGATACCACCCAGACGAGTCTTCATTCCAAAATTTGACTAAATCATGGAATCACGCTTGTCTGAATCTTTGAAACATCAAAGTTTTAGGTATTTGGAAATATTAAGGGTAAATTCCTTTTACCAGCTTTAAGATATAGCCTCGACAGACGCACCTTCCAAAATTCAACTGATTTCATTGTAAAAAAACATTAAAATTATTAAGTTTAGGGCGAAAATCAAAAAATTGCGCTGATCCCACAAAAACGTCCCGAGACGTCGCCCAGATATATTGGCGGAATGACGGAAGCCGCACAAAAATCGCTTGGTTTCTAAAGCACATCATCAATTCTCAAATCGAAATAACTCAAGTGCCTGCCAAATATAATTCATCCATTTTTCGCCATTTCCAATTTTGTAAAAGGTTCTGACAGCTCCAAGCAGTTGATATTTTTAAACGGTTAGGTAAATGCACTACAATACCATTTGCTGATTCAGACGGATCGAGCTATTTAGCGAAGCAGCTATTGGACGAATTTCAAGTACAATGGTTGGAATTGAATGTTTTCGTTAGGAAACAGCTGAAACTTTTGGCATCTCATCGCCGAACAACTAGAGAAATCAGAGACATTAATTATATGTTGTAACAAAAAGCAGACCATAAAGTATAAATCAGCATCTAGTAGGCATCAAGTGGTAGGTATCCATCTGCTTTGGTGAAGAAGTAGGCGGTGTAATTGCGGAAGCCTCCAGAAATCTGCAGGAGACATCAAGAGATTAAGAGATGAAGACAGAGATGAGAAAGCTAGAAAGAAGTGGGTAACTAGGCAAGCTTGGACGGGAGCGGGTGTCTGGTCGGTGAGACGGAGAGGGTTGTGGTGGGCAAGGAGGAGAGTGAAGGGGATGCGAACGCTGGCCAGGAGACTGGGAAGGAAGGAGGCATCGATGTGGTAGCTGTAGGAGCAGAGGCGTTCCAGCGTCGGCGGCCAGCGCATGAGTGCAGGTGCAGGTGGACTGGGTCCGTCCAGACGGAGACGGCGAAGGGCCGGCGTGGCCGCTAGGAGGGACTGCAAGGGTGGGTCGTCCCAGTCCCTGTGGCGATGATGAAGGCGGAGAGAGCGGAGGCTGGCAGGCGGGGAGACGTCGGCCCCTCTGCCCATCTCCAGGCACTCCAGCTCCGGCGCCAGCTCACTCAGCTCCTTCATCTGGTTGAGGCCTGTGGCAAAGGAGAGGATGCGAAGACGCGGCAGGCGTCGACTGCCTTGCAGCTGTGGAAGGGAGGTTGGGAAGCGTCGAATGCGTTCCTCCCGGGCCTCGTGGTAGATGAGACGGAGACTGAGCAGACTGGGCGGCAGGCTGTCCCAGAGGCCGTCAGGGCTGCCGGTGCGCAGCAAGAGGAGCTCCAGGTGCTGGAGGCCGGGTGCTAGGTGGGCAAGGGAGAGTGAAGGGAGATGGTGGCCATCGTAGCGAAGGCGGCGTAGGGCTGGCAGGGGCTGGCTCCAGGGCGGCAGCGTGAAGCGGTAGGAGCAGACCCTGAGATCCTGGAGACGAGGCAGAGCAGCCAGCTGGTTCCAGCCTTCAGCCGAGAGCCAGCCCCTACCAGGCTCCAGCCGAGAGCCACCGTCGCTGAAGCTCTCCAGGTTTGGAGCCACGGCTGCCAGCTCGCCCTGGAAGTAGCCGTAGAGACGACGAAGGCCCGGCTTCACGGCCTTGCCGAGCCTGCCGCTGCGGAAGAAGAGACTTCGGAGGGAGGCTGGCAGAGCGTCCCACAGCTCCGGCGTCATGTCGCCCGAATCAATGCTTAGGCGGCGTAGATTGGGCCACAGCTGGGCTTGGAGGCAGAAGAGGAGGCCAGTCGTCTCCAGCGAGCCGTCCAGGGTAAGCTGGAGCTGGCTGAGAGATGTGAGGCGATGCTGGGGCAAGGAGAAGGGCGTGGCGAGGCTGTGCAGTCTCAGTGCTTGGCGCGGCCGAGCAAGGAATTCTTCCCACTTCTTGCTGTCCCACTCCTCGCAAACCTCAAGCGAATGAAAATCTAATAGACACGAATTTGAAAATGGTATGAAAACAATTGGAATGAAAAGATTACATTTTCTATTCGCTTATTATTACTGGGGGTAGGCTGCCTATCATGACTGCCTGCCTAACCGTGAGTGACGCGTAGGGCAGGGGCCAAGGCTGGGCAGCGCTGTGAGCATGTGGGGCGGAGTAGTGGGGCAGGGCCTTGAGATGCTGGGCTGGTTGGCCGGCGCCGAGGAGGGCGCAGAGGTAGCTCATCTGTGGGTAGGCCACCTCGCCTCCACTCAAAGCGGCCAGCACTCGACGCAGCACCAAACCCTGTAGCACCTTTTCCGCACGTCCAGTCCCTTCTTTGCCCCTTCCTTCCATATCCCTCTTCTGCAACCAGCAAGGCCTATGACTGCTTTGCCTTGGTCCAACTGGCATAACTGCCTGCATAATCTAGGCCTAGGCTAAATGGAACTGGCAATAAATCAGTCAGTCACCATGAAGACTTTCTGAACTTGCTTTCCAAACTCCAAACAAACCTCGCGAAACTGTAAGAGGAGGAAACTCAAGATGGAGGAAAAGAACGCTCGAAAGCTTTGTTGTTGATGAATGACGAATGTTTTGCACTCTATTCAAACGCGTGAAAACTGGTCTATCGCCCTCTAATGCGTTGTTCTAATACTATGTTTACTGCTGCAATTGGGCATTCTCAAACATTCAGCATGCGGAACGAGGTAAAAATGACTATTATTAAGCACATACGTTGCGAAATTAAACTTGGCATCAAACATCAGTTTCGTTGCGAAAATTAATATGACAAAATCGAAGAACAGATGTAAAAGCAACGATACTTGAAAAGCTTAAATATACGATTACAAAGAAAAGTTTGAAAAAATTGTGAAAACGTGTCTTGAGTTAAGTACAGGTACCCCTACGCTCCGGGGCCTCCGCGCCCATGCCCTGCAGCCTACAGAGCTCTGATGGCCCTACGCTTTGCGGAAGGAGGCCTTCGGCCGCGCAAAAACCCTTATTTTCGGATCGATGAGATGTAAAATGTGACTTAGCAGCATTCATCAAAGGCCCCAAGTAACATGCAGCTATGCCGTGATTGTTTTGTTTGTTTTGCTCGTAACTATGGCGGTTGATACGAAAAAATGCTGCGAAATTTAAAAAAGGATTATGTTTATGGGTGTGTCGGCAAAATGGGCAGTAACACGCTCCAGTATGAAATATCTGAAAGTAAACGCTAAAATACAATTCAAAATAGGACGATACAATCGGTCCCGAACAGAGCAAAGTTAAATTTCCTACGCTACCGTAATTCACGTGCTATTTCCCTTGCAGCTTTGGTCTCACTCGTGCTGCATACACTCACATACGCCTCCTTTTCTTTTTATTCATCGGTTAAAAACTTTAAAGTTTTACGGTTCAGTTTTCTTTCTCTTCTAAAGAAAGCAGTTCCGACATGGGGTGAAGAATAGATTGTAGCAAAAATGGCGAACAAGGGTGGGATCAAGACGCCGACGAATCAGATGCGGCTGACGAATGTGGCCATAGTGCGGATGAAGCGCGGTGGGCATCGATTCGAGATAGCCTGCTACAAGAACAAGGTCGTCAATTGGCGAAACAAAGTGTTCGAGCAAAGACTACCGCCCCAGCCTGAATGTCGCGTGATGATGTTTGAGGGAGAAAGACATCGACGAGGTCCTGCAAACGCACACGGTCTTCACCAACGTCTCCAAGGGCCAAACTGCCAAAAAGGAGGACCTCCAAAAGGCATTCGACACCGCTGACCAAACGAAATCTGCAAATTAGTTCACCCATCTCATTTGAATTTTCTTTGCCATCATTCTTTTGTTTTCTGTCCAGATTTTGGAAAAAGGAGAGCTGCAAGTATCGGAGAAGGAGCGAACTGTGGCTAGCCAAGCAAGCGTCAAAGAAGTATGTAGTATTTGCATCAGAGGGCTGTCCTAATATTACTAATCCCATGGGACAGGACAATCAAAATTGGGCCCACTCCTAATAATACTTAAATCCCATGGATCCCCTTGGGATTGTCCCATCCCGAGGGGACAGGATTAGGTGGGTTCATTCTCTACTACTAAAATGTCTTCTGTCCCCTATCCCACGCCACAGACACCCTCCACTCCTAATATTACTTAAATTCCATGGGATATCCCCTCATTTCGTGGGACAACCACAGACAGGGTGGGGGGTGTCTGTGCATGAGGGACAGAATGAAAAAGATGGAAATAGGTCTAGTTTTCATTGAGAATTTTGATTTACAACCACCTTAGTCTAGTATTTCTTGCTTATTTCAGCTTGTTTTCAACTTTTTGAATTCCGACAATATTACAGACTGTCAAATGGCTGTTTTTTAAAGTTTTTGAGCCTTTTTTTTTGGAAACGCACTCATAATGTTATCGCAGCAGAATAATCAAGAATTTCCACCGCCAATCATATATGGTTGAAAAAAGTAGGCTGACTCCCACAATCCTCCCCCCGAACGAGGTTGCCCCCCCACCAAGCGTTTGCCCCCCCCCATCACTGACGACTCCCCCCCTCGAAAGAGATCCCCCCTACTGACGACTCCCCCCCTACCGATTCTATTTACCCTCTTAGGCTTAGTCTTAGGCTCTTACTTTGCCACTACCAAGTATAGTTGCTTAGGGACCACCAGACCTAGTTGATAACTCAAAAAGTACTTTTTTCTTTTCTAACTGCTTTCCCCAATGAAAACTTTTCCAACTGTCTCTCCCCCAAATGAAAACTTTTTCAACTGCCCCCCCCCAAATAGTAAAGCCTGCCCCCCTCATGCAGGGGGAAGGGGGGCGATTGTGGGAGTCAGCCAAAAATAAGGTGTATTCTTCGGAATGGTCTCAAGATGACATTGCAGTGGAATAATTTCAAGAATTTGAACAGAATCCCAGCCAATTATAAAAGAAAAAAGTACTTTTTGAGTTATCAACTTAGGTCTGGTGGTCCCTAAGCAACTATACTTGGTAGTGGCAAAGAAAGAGCCTAAGACTAAGCCTAAGAGGGTAAATAGAATCGGTAGGGGGGGAGTCGTCAGTAGCGGGGGATTTCTTTCGAGGGGGGAGTCGTCAGTGATGGGGCAAACGCTTGGTGGGGGGGCAGCCTCGTTCGGGGGGAGGATTGTGGGAGTCAGCCTACTTTTTCAACCATATATGATTGGCGGTGGAAATTCTTGATTATTCTGCTGCGATAGCATTATGGTAGATTTCGCCTCCAAGAAAAAATCTCAAAAGACTTTCAAAAAACAGCCATGTGACTGTCTGTATTATTTGTTTGTTGGAATTCAAAAAGTTGAAAACAAGCTGAAATAAGCAAGAAATACTGGACTAAGTTGGTTGTAAATCAAATTCTCAATGAAAACTAGACCTATTCCCATCCTTTTCATTCTGTCCCTCATGCACAGACACCCCCCACTTTGTCTGTGGTTGTCCCACGAAAATGAGGGGATATCCCATGGGATTTAAGTAATATTAGGAGTGGAGGGTGTCTGTGAGCGTGGGATAGGGGACAGAAGACATTTAGTAGTATTAGGAGTGAACCCACCTAATCCTGTCCCCTGGGGATGGGAACAAGATGCCAAGGGGATCCCATGGGATTTAAGTTGTATTAGGAGTGGGCCCAATTTTGATTTGTCCTGTCCCATGGGATTAGTAATATTAGGACAGCCCTCTGATGCAAATAGCACATACTTCTTTGACGCTTGCTTGGCTAGCCACAGAGCGCTCCTTCTCCGATACTTGCAGCTCTCCTTTTTCCAAAATCTGGACAGAAAACAAAAGAATGATGGCAAAGAAAATTCAAATGAGATGGGTGAACTAATTTGCAGATTTCCGTTTGGTCAGCGGTGTCGAATGCCTTTTGGAGGTCCTCCTTTTTGGCAGTTTGGCCCTTGGAGACGTTGGTGAAGACCGTGTGCGTTTGCAGGACCTCGTCGATGTCTTTCTCCCCTCAAAGATCTATCACGCGACATTCAGGCTGGGGCGGTAGTCTTTGCTCGAACACTTTGTTTCGCCAATTGACGACCTTGTTCTTGTAGCAGGCTACTTCGAATGGATGCCCACCGCGCTTCATCCGCACTATGGCCACATTCGTCAGCCGCATCTGATTCGTCGGCGTCTTGATCCCACCCTTGTTCGCCATTTTTGCTACAATCTATTCTTCACCCCAGTGTCGGAACTGCTTTCTTTAAAAGAAAGAAAACTGAACCGTAAAACTTTAAAGTTTTTAACCGATGAATAAAAAGAAAAGGAGGCGTATGTGAGTGTATGCAGCACGAGTGAGACCAAAGCTGCAAGGGAAATAGCACGTGAATTACGGGTAGCGTAGGAAATTTAACTTTGCTCTGTTCGGGACCGATTGTATCGTCCTATTTTGAATTGTATTTTAGCGTTTACTTTCAGATATTTCATACTGGAGCGTGTTACTGCCCATTTTTGCCGACACACCCATAAACATAATCCTTTTTTAAATTTCGCAGCATTTTTTCGTATCAACCGCCATAGTTACGAGCAAAACAAACAAAACAATCACGGCATAGCTGCATGTTACTTGGGGCCTTTGATGAATGCTGCTAAGTCACATTTTACATCTCATCGATCCGAAAATAAGGGTTTTTGTGCTGCCGAAGGCCTCCTTCCGCAAAGCGTAGGGCCATCAGAGCTCTGTAGGCTGCAGGGCATGGGCGCGGAGGCCCCGGAGCGTAGGGGTACCTGTACTTAACTCAAGACACGTTTTCACAATTTTTTCAAACTTTTCTTTGTAATCGTATATTTAAACTTTTCAAGTATCGGTTGCTTTTACATCCTGTTCTTCGATTTTGTCATATTAATTTTCGCAACGAAACTCGATGTCTGATGCGAGTTTTAATTTCGCAACGTATGTGCTTAATAATAGTCATTTTTACCTCGTTCCGCATGCTGAATGTTTGAGAATGCCCAATTGCAGCAGTAAACATAGTATTAGAACAACGCATTAGAGGGCGATAGACCAGTTTTCACGCGTTTGAATAGAGTGCAAAACATTCGTCATTCATCAACAACAAAGCTTTCGAGCGTTCTTTTCCTCCATCTTGAGTTTCCTCCTCTTACAGTTTCGCGAGGTTTGTTTGGAGTTTGGAAAGATTCAGAAAGTCTTCATGGTGACTGACTGATTTATTGCCAGTTCTATTTAGACTAGGCCTAGGTTATTCAGGCAGTAATGCCGCCAGTTGGACCAAGGCAAAGCAGCCATAGGGCTTGCTGTTTGCATAAGAGGCATATTGGGAAGAATGAGCAATGAGGGGACTGGATGTGCAGAAAAGGTGCTACACGGTTTGGTGCTGCGTCGAGTGCTGGCCGCTTTGAGTGGAGGTGAGGGTGCCTACCGCCAGATGGCCTACCTCTGCGCTCTCCTTGGCACCGGCAAGCCAGCCCAATACCTCAAGGCTCTGCCCCACTACTCAGCCCCACATGACCACAACGCTGCCCAGCCTTGGCCCCTGCCCTACGCGTCGCTAACGGTTGGGCTGGCAGTCATGATAGGCGGCCTACCCCCAGTAATAATAAGCTAATAGAAAATGTAGTCTTTTCATTCCAATTGTTTTCATACCATTTTCAAATTCGTGTCTATTAGATTTTCATTCGCTTGAGGTTTGCGAGGAGTGGGACAGCAAGAAGTGGGAAGAATTCCTTGCTCGGCCGCGCCAAGCACTGAGACTGCACAGCCTCGCCACGCCCTTCTCCTTGCCCCAGCATCGCCTCACATCTCTCAGCCAGCTCCAGCTTACCCTGGACGGCTCGCTGGAGACGACTGGCCTCCTCTTCTGCCTCCAAGCCCAGCTGTGGCCCAATCTACGCCGCCTAAGCATTGATTCGGGCGACATGACGCCGGAGCTGTGGGACGCTCTGCCAGCCTCCCTCCGAAGTCTCTTCTTCCGCAGCGGCAGGCTCGGCAAGGCCGTGAAGCCGGGCCTTCGTCGTCTCTACGGCTACTTCCAGGGCGAGCTGGCAGCCGTGGCTCCAAACCTGGAGAGCTTCAGCGACGGTGGCTCTCGGCTGGAGCCTGGTAGGGGCTGGCTCTCGGCTGAAGGCTGGAACCAGCTGGCTGCTCTGCCTCGTCTCCAGGATCTCAGGGTCTGCTCCTACCGCTTCACGCTGCCGCCCTGGAGCCAGCCCCTGCCAGCCCTACGCCGCCTTCGCTACGATGGCCACCATCTCCCTTCACTCTCCCTTGCCCACCTAGCACCCGGCCTCCAGCACCTGGAGCTCCTCTTGCTGCGCACCGGCAGCCCTGACGGCCTCTGGGACAGCCTGCCGCCCAGTCTGCTCAGTCTCCGTCTCATCTACCACGAGGCCCGGGAGGAACGCATTCGACGCTTCCCAACCTCCCTTCCACAGCTGCAAGGCAGTCGACGCCTGCCGCGTCTTCGCATCCTGTCCTTTGCCACAGGCCTCAACCAGATGAAGGAGCTGAGTGAGCTGGCGCCGGAGCTGGAGTGCCTGGAGATGGGCAGAGGGGCCGACGTCTCCCCGCCTGCCAGCCTCCACTCTCTCCGCCTTCATCATCGCCACAGGGACTAGGACGATCCTCCCCTCCAGTCCCTCCTGGCGACCACGCCGGCCCTTCGCCGTCTCCGTCTGGACGGACCCACTCCACCTGCACCTGCACTCATGCGCTGGCCGTCGACGCTGGAACGCCTCTGCTCCTACAGCTACCACATGGATGCCTCCTTCCTTCCCGGTCTCCTGGCCAGCGTTCGCATCCCCTTCACCCTCCTCCTTGCCCAGCACAACCCTCTCCGTCTCCCCGGCCAGACACACGCTCCCGTCCAAGCTTGCCCAGTTCCCCACTTCTTTCCACCTTTCCCATCTCTGTCTTCATCTCTTAATCTCTTGATGTCTCCTGCAGATTTCTGGAGGCTTCCGCAATTACACCGCCTACTTCTTCACCAAAGCAGATGGATACCTACCACTTGATGCCTACTAGATGCTGATTTATACTTTATGGTCTGCTTTTTGTTACAACATATAATTAATGTCTCTGATTTCTCTAGTTGTTCGGCCATGAGATGCCAAAAGTGCCAGCTGTTTCCTAACGAAAACATTCAATTCCAACCATTGTACTTGAAATTCGTCCAATAGCTGCTTCGCTAAATAGCTCGATCCGTCTGAATCAGCAAATGGTATTGTAGTGCATTTACCTAACCGTTTAAAAATATCAACTGCTTGGAGCTGTCAGAACCTTTTACAAAATTGGAAATGGCGAAAAATGGATGAATTATATTTGGCAGGCACTTGAGTTATTTCGATTTGAGAATTGATGATGTGCTTTAAAACCAAGCGATTTTTGTGCGGCTTCCGTCATTCCGCAAATATATCTGGGCGACATATCGGGACGTTTTTGTGGGATCAGCGCAATTTTTTGATTTTCGCCCTAAACTTAATAATTTTAAGGTTTTTACAATGAAATCAGTTGAATTTTGGAAGGTACGTCTGTCGAGGCTATATCTTAATACCTTAATATTTCCAAATACCTAAAACTTTGATGTTTCAAAGATAAATACAAGTGTGATTCCATGATTTAGCCAAATTTTGGAATGGAGACTCGTCTGGGTGGTATCTTGAAGCGGGCCGAGAATACCTTGTTCTAAGGATAATTACATGAATAAACGTACATGAACACGTCATCAACAAACACATCATTTGCTAAGGGACACAGATAGCTGATTTTGTTGGCGGTGTAATAGAGATGGCTTGCTGTATCTAATCAGGGGATGGAGTGCGTCCGAAAGTTCTCTGGCGTCTCGTACTGATCGGGCTTGCAACAATCTGGTAAAGGTGAGATTAGCGAAGCATAAGAAGGTGATATATGAAAAAAAACGGGTTAATGCGCGCAGAAGATATCGGCGCAGAAAAAATGCGCTGAATGAGAGGTGTAAGAAGGGGAAAGATGATGTCGGGAAGGAGGGGCTTGGAAGTGCAATGGCCTCTTGGTGGGCTGGGGGCTGAGTAGTGGGGCAGAGCCTTGAGGTATTGGGCCGGCTTGCCGGTGCCAAGGAGAGCGCAGAGGTAGGCCATCTGGCGGTAGGCACCCTCACCTCCACTCAAAGCGGCCAGCACTCGACGCAGCACCAAACCGTGTAGCACCTTTCTCACATTCCAGTCCCCTCATTGCTCATTCTTCCCAATATGCCTCTTACGCAAACAGCAAGCCCTATGGCTGCTTTGCCTTGGTCCAACTGGCATAACTGCCTGCATAATCTAGGCTTAGGCTAAATGGAACTGGCAATAAATCAGTCAGTCACCATGAAAACTTTCCTGAACTTGCTTTTCAAACTCCAAACAAACCTCGCGAAACTGTAAGAGGAGGAAACTCAAGATGGAGGAAAAGAACGCTCGAAAGCTTTGTTGTTGACTAATGATGAATGTTTTGCACTCTATTCAAACGCGTGAAAACTGGTCTATCGCCCTCTAATGCGTTGTTCTAATACTACGTTTACTGCTGCAATCGGGCATTCTCAAACATTCAGCATGCGGAACGAGGTAAAAATGACTATTAAAAAGCACATACGTTGCGAAATTAAACTTGGCATCAAACATCAGTTTCGTTGCGAAAATTAATATGACAAAATCGAAGAACAGAATGTAAAAGCAACTAGATACTTGAAAAGCTTAAATATACGATTACAAAGAAAAGTTTGAAAAAATTGTGAAAACGTGTCTTGAGTTAAGTACAGGTACCCCTACGCTCCGGGGCCTCCGCGCCCATGCCCTGCAGCCTACAGAGCTCTGATGGCCCTACGCTTTGCGGAAGGAGGCCTTCGGCCGCGCAAAAACCCTTATTTTCGGATCGATGAGATGTAAAATGTGACTTAAGCAGCATTCATCAAAGGCCCCAAGTAACATGCAGCTATGCCGTGATTGTTTTGTTTGTTTTGCTCGTAACTATGGCGGTTGATACGAAAAAATGATGAAATTTAAAAAAAGGATTATGTTTATGGGTGTGTCGGCAAAATGGGCAGTAACACGCTCCAGTATGAAATATCTGAAAGTAAACGCTAAAATACAATTCAAAATAGGACGATACAATCGGTCCCGAACAGAGCAAAGTTAAATTTCCTACGCTACCGTAATTCACGTGCTATTTCCCTTGCAGCTTTGGTCTCACTCGTGCTGCATACACTCACATACGCCTCCTTTTCTTTTTATTCATCGGTTAAAAACTTTAAAGTTTTACGGTTCAGTTTTCTTTCTCTTCTAAAGAAAGCAGTTCCGACATGGGGTGAAGAATAGATTGTAGCAAAAATGGCGAACAAGGGTGGGATCAAGACGCCGACGAATCAGATGCGGCTGACGAATGTGGCCATAGTGCGGATGAAGCGCGGTGGGCATCGATTCGAGATAGCCTGCTACAAGAACAAGGTCGTCTAATTGGCGAAACAAAGTGTTCGAGCAAAGACTACCGCCCCAGCCTGAATGTCGCGTGATGATGTTTGAGGGAGAAAGAAGTTGACGAGGTCCTGCAAACGCACACGGTCTTCACCAACGTCTCCAAGGGCCAAACTGCCAAAAAGGAGGACCTCCAAAAGGCATTCGACACCGCTGACCAAACGGAAATCTGCAAATTAGTTCACCCATCTCATTTGAATTTTCTTTGCCATCATTCTTTTGTTTTCTGTCCAGATTTTGGAAAAAGGAGAGCTGCAAGTATCGGAGAAGGAGCGAACTGTGGCTAGCCAAGCAAGCGTCAAAGAAGTATGTAGTATTTGCATCAGAGGGCTGTCCTAATATTACTAATCCCATGGGACAGGACAATCAAAATTGGGCCCACTCCTAATAATACTTAAATCCCATGGGCAATCCCTTGGATCCGTCCCATCCCCAGGGGACAGGATTAGGTGGGTTCACTCCTAATAAGCAATACGCAACGAAACCCAAGAAGAAACA